>SNQJ01S0010277.1:82907-114515 GCA_010110895.2 Picea sitchensis
TATGTTAAAAATTATTGTGGTTATAAATTATTTAAATGGAAAATGTAACCAAAAAACTTGTCTAAAGATAAATTTCCTAGCTTATATAGTTTAATCATAGAATTATTTAAGCTTTTAATAGATAAGGTGGCTCTAAGTTTTAACGTTGGTGTTTTAAGGGCTTAGTCGACTCTGTCAACTAAGTCTGATAGTCGACTAAGAATTAGTCGGTCGATCGTCAAAGTCAGAAGTACAAGTCGGTCGAGGTGTATGTTAAGCCGACTAACCCAGGCAATTAAGAAGTTACAACTGCCTAGTAACTGAATATGTATGTATAAATAGATGATTTTGTATAAAGGAAAATGTCTCTTTTGTGTTGTATTAACACATATGTAATAAAGTACTAATTCTTGGGTTTCCACTATTTGGTGTATGCATTTGCTTATGGATATATGTATGTAATCTATATGCTTTGTTTGCTTATGTGATGGACTACTGGTAACATTCCCTACTTTTCCCTAGATTATAACATTGGTTCTGTTGCCGGTAATTCTGAACCTGGGCATGCGGAAAATCACATAGATGATAACTTTACAAGACATACGTGAATGATGGGAGAAAAAATTGAAAACTACATCAATAATTACGAAAGAAGGAACAACCTCACGTTAGTAGAATCAAGATCACGATTTTTCTTAGAGACTCACGAGCGATTTCTGGAGGTTATTACAAAATCCATATTTGAGTACATTAACTGATCTGGTAATGCAAAAATTGACTCCTGACGAAAAATTAACGCTCAAGCTCACAAACGGTGGATGGATGAACTTGCACGAGTGGGTTGAAATAATTGCGGAAGATTATATAATAGAACAAGATATTGAGGATCGAACTTCCCTTGACACAGTAAAAGATAAATTCTACACGAAACTACACGACAGATTTCTATGCACCATCTCCAGATTGCTCCATAAATTTTTGCTCGACAAAGGAGTCAGCGACATTGTTGAGTAATGACCACAACTAGGTACACCACTACGAAATAGTAATTTGGAAGAGAAAGACGAGAAGTGGGAAGAATTCCTAGAGGAAAAGTGCAAAGATACAAAAGAAGCCTGAGACTACTTTCCGAAGCAATAAATATGGTCGTCCCCACTGACTTCGAGTAAGTTGGGGCGATGATCGGGGGTCGGTTGATCTGTGAGATGTCGTAATAAAAAGAAGAGCATACTGGCATTTGTTTGACTGAAGCATAAATG
This sequence comes from Picea sitchensis, assembly GCA_010110895.2. Taxonomy (NCBI): domain Eukaryota; kingdom Viridiplantae; phylum Streptophyta; class Pinopsida; order Pinales; family Pinaceae; genus Picea; species Picea sitchensis. The sequence goes on from SNQJ01S0010277.1 coordinate 84,146, forward strand.
TCTTTAAGAAGAAAGAAAATTTACAAACAAACGATCGATATCCAAAAATTGGAACGAGACAAGAATTATGAATAACATAATTTACGCTTGAATTATGAATTATGAAGCTTACCATTGATGTTTTAAAAATTATTGTTTCATTGAGATTTGTTGGAGCGTCAAGCCAAAGTAATGTTGTTCTTATCTTCAGTCTTGTAGCAAGTGAATTTTGGTCCTTGGATAAGAGGAATTCAGTGATTGGGCATTGGCTTAAATATTGCCATACAGATCATAAACAAATGAAAATAGAACAAGGACAATGATATTAGTGCTCCATATCGAAGGAATACCGTGCATAGAGGAAAACAAAAAAGATTGTCAGCTTAGTTTAGAAGAAGGAGATCCATTACATCCCACTCAGGCCAGACTCTACATCAACCCCATGACCCTGTGGGCATCTCTGAGAATTGAGGTAAGATCTGAAACTTTGTCACTTGTAGTTAGTGAAGGAAGCAAGGATAATAGTAAAGGTAGTAAGAGTAGTGGAAGTAGTGTGACAACCCAACTTCAGGTAGTGTCACCAAGGAAGAATATTACACAATACACAATGGTGGGGGTAGATCCCACTTTGAGAATGCTTGCCTTTCATGGATTAGGAACAGAAGATCTAGAACAACACTTGTTTTTCTATGAAGCAATATAGACCGTGAAGAATGTCTAGGATGATGATGCAAAGATTTAGTGACGAAATTCATAGATTGTGTGTTAATATGGTATATGAAGTATCAGTCCACTACGCCTGTGGGACAAGCTAGAACGTTGGTAGACATTAGGCAAGATCTGTTAAAGGAATTCCATTGAATGAAGTCTGAGTCATAGTGTATTACATAACTAAAAGAGATCAAGCAGTTACAGAGTGAATCAGTATGGGATTTTGATCAGAGATTCAAGATATTGATGATCGGTTGACCTTCCATATTCCAAATGAGCAACATAGGGAATGGTTCATTGCGAGATTGATACCACATATATGATGCCCCTTGACACAACAAAATATTACGTCACAATAAGAAGCACTAGATATCACCATGAAGTTAGAAACATCCTTTGTAGGAGAATATGGCGCAACGATGGATTAGGTTCATTCAGAGTTAGTAGCATTGATAATTCAGTTACATGAGCTTATTGAAGGAAAATAAAAGTGTGAAGAAGTTGGGTGTGTTACATGCAGAAAAAAGGTCATCATAAGAATGAGTGTCCAACTTTTAGAGAATATTTGGCTACAAGAGCCTCGAATCCCTTGGAACCAAGAGGAGGAGTATATTGTGAGATATGTTGAATGATGAGTAATAATCTGACTGTTGGAGTTACTTCACACACACCTAGGATCTCTTTTCTTAAGGTTTTTCCTTGTTTATTAGTCATAATTAGTCATTATCTAGTATCCTATATTTTAGGGGAGAATATTCCACCTGGAGAATATTCTCTTTCAGTTGACACTTCAGTTTGACTAGTTGAGTTGAGTTTAGATGTTGCAATGGTTTTATCACCATGCAACATTGGGATCATCACCATGCTAATTCGACCTTGCCTTGGGATCATCACCAAACTAGCTCATTAGCCTTGATTCCCTGAGTTAACTCCTCACTACTCTCTGTTCAGTCAGTTAACTAAAGACTAGTTGACTAGTTAACTCAACTAGGTGGCAGTTTACTCCTGTAACTGCCTGAGAGACTAGACTAGGTGGCAGTTCACTCTCGTAACTATTGTTGTGTGTCCAGATCACTCTAGACCACCACTATGGATCATTAGTTACTCATGTATCCTATATCTATTGTAAATATTCACTCTTTGAGTGTGGAATACGGTTAATGAGAATTCTTTCATTTTTTCTCTCCTTCTTCTTCTTTCTCCAATTCTCTCTGAAAATGTGTGTATTATTGTTTAGCTATATCTATTATGTGCAGGTTCAACACATTTACATGGTATCAGAGCCGACATAATGCTAAGCAAAAGCTACACCAAATTATTTTTTGCAGGTATTGAAGATTGAAGAACACAAAAAAAGATGGATTTTTCGTCGGAAATACTTCTCACGCCTCATAACTATTTGGAATGGAAGCCAAAAATTATGCTTCTACTCAGATGCAGAGGCTTGTACAAAATAACTATGACAATGGAAGTAGAGCCTGATTCTGCAGATGAGAAAAATGATTTTCTCAATAGACAAGATATGGCCATAGGATGTATCCTCTATTTTATTTCTCCATAAATTCTCCACCAAGTATGTGATGCCACACAAGAATTCACTCCAAATGAATTATGGACCAGATTGGAGGTTCTATTTGGGAATAAATAAGACTGTGAAGATTGCATGCAGGGGATTGTAAAGATAGAGCCAGAAGAGAAATCATCAAAATATTAAGCCTCTTATTATGAAGAGTCTTCTACAAACGTTTTTGCACAAATGTATATCCCATTAATTGAAGATGATGTCTACTCCATTTCGGATTTATTTTCTGAATTTCATGTGGAATATATATGGCATGCATCTCAGGGGTCACATGTAGACACTTCTCCATGCACAATGGATGCATCTCCAGAGACAAAAAGGGAGCCATGCACATCAGACACCACTCTGATATTTTTTGAGAAAAAATTTCAGAAACAAATTGGATATTTGAATTCCTCTCGGGAAAATATCCAATTTCAAAAACAAAATCATCCGAAATGGAGTCCGGAAAGTGAAGTTGTGATCTTTTTAAAATCAACGAAGTTTCAACATTTTTTCGGAAACGACCGCACGGTTTTCAAAGTTTCATCCAAACTTTATTTGGATATTATTCATTAAAAGAATATAAAGTGGATATGTATGGACATATCAATGGTGCATATACTTCGTCATATCCGTGAAGACATCTACATCTTCAACAAAATCTTCAACAAGCACAAACTTGCACAGTTGCGATGTCTTCATGGAGTGAAGGACAAGGTTTCTTAGCAACTATTTTTTGTTCCTTCTCATTTTTATTTTTTATACATTGTACCTTGAGAGGGGGGTTTTCCCATGAGTTTTTCCCTCTTTTCTCATTTATTTTGTGTATCTTTTGTATTTGGGTACCTAACATGGCCTTGTTGTCGAGACCCATTCTTTATTTTCACCATAGTGATGTTTAGGGAAGGTGTTGGAGTTACTTCACACACACCTAGGATCTCTTTTCCTAAGGTTTTTCCTTGTTTATTAGTCATAATTAGTCATTATATAGTCTCCTGTATTTTAGGGGAGAATATTCCACCTGAAGAATATTCTCTTTCAGTTGACACTTCAGTTTGACTAGTTGAGTTGAGTTTAGATGTTGCATTGGTTTTGTCACCATGCAACATTGGGATCATCGCCATGCTAATTCAACCATGCCTTGGGATCATCACCAAACTGGCACATTAGCCTTGATTCCCTGAGTTAACTCCTCACTACTCTCTGTTTAGTCAGTTAACTGAAGACTAGTTGACTAGTTAACTCAACTAGGTGGCAGTTTACTCCCGTAATTGCCTAAGAGACTAGACTAGGTGGTAGTTCACTCCTGTAACTATTGGTGTGTGTCCAGATCACTCTAGACCACCACTATGGCTCATTAGTTACTCATGTATCCTATATCTATTGTAAATTATTCACTCTTTGAGTGTGGAATACGATTAATGAGAATTATTTCAATCTTTCTCGCCTTCTTCTTCTTTCTCGAATTCTCTCTGCAAATGTGTGTATTATTGTTTAGCTAGATCTATTCTGTGCGGGTTCAACACATTTACACTAACTTCTTGTTCATTGATGCAGAAGTATTAGAGCACTGCCAAGAACTTATTTTGTAATTTTTGTAATTCAGTAGGACTTGACGAAAAGGAATGTCGCGCACTCAATCTCATGACAGAATGCACCACAAATGCATACAAAGTTCAAGGGGAAGAAGGAACGAAAGGAGGGGTACCACAAGATAATACTTCAAGAGGATACAATCATGGGGGAAGAGGAGGATTCAAAGGTTGTGGAAGAGGAGAATTCGATAGAGGAAGAGGATTGATTATTTGCTATAATTGTAACCATCTTGGGCTTCTGGCATGAGATTGTTTGAATCTTTGCATGGCGTATATATAATGTAGATAGTTGGATCATGCAATTGAATACTATCCACAGCTAATTGCGAAGTGGGAGGAAAAGAGGAACCAAAATGTTCAGATGATAGCAACAAAAGAGCGCGACGATCGACCAAGAGTAGCAACAATTACATGCGAAGGAGTGAGAACAAGTGTTGATGTGATGGAACAAGGAATTCAGATTGACCAGTGGGTCAAGAAAGTAACAATACATCCTCTAACATTTGACCCATGAAGAGAGAGAGACACATACAAGAAAGCAAGGAAGGAGTTGCTAGAAGTAGAATGGGTAGCATCGACTTTGCAACCTGTCTGCGACAGGCCACCTGTGTATGGAATGCCTCCAATTTATGACCACTCGATGACATAAAGGACAATTGAGAAGGTAAGTACTCTGAAAAGTTTATTAAAGATTTTTTTAGAGCTAATGAAGGATGAAACTGCATTGAACACGTTGTGTGGGATGATCGATCACTGCACAGAATATAAAGAAGCACCTAGTGCACAACAAGTAGTTCACCGGGTACAACACAAGAAAAGGACGAATAGGGAATTCTGACTTAATGCGCAGGTAGGAGATTATGATATGGATAGTATCATCTTGGATATGGGATATGATGTGAATTCCATTTCGAAGCAGACATGGGAAATGGTGGGAAAACCAAAGTTGATCTGGTCACCAATTCAATTGAGGTTAGCAAATCAACACAAGATTGTCCCGATTGGAACACTGACAGGGGTGAATGTTAACATCGATGGAGTGCACAACATAGTAGATTTTGAAGTAATCGAGATAGTGGATGGTAGGAAAAATTATCCATATTTTATTGGACTTGATTGGGATTTTGATAACTAGGCCATTATTGATTTGAAAAAGAGACAAATGATCTTTGAAGTATCAAACTTGACAGTTACTACGCCATTAGATCCCACGGAAGGAAGGCGATATGTGGAACCAACAAGGGGAAACAAACTCGATACAATATGATCATGCACATGGATGACTATATTAATCTTAGTGTTGAAGGTGTACTCAGTTAGCAAAGTATCAGTTCTTGCGCGTCGAATTCAGAAGAAGCCCTGGAGCATTGGAAACAGATATTACATGAGGTATCTACAAGGAGATGTGCTTGTATTACCTACAAATTGTGTTGGATTGGAGATGAGGTATGTGATCCCCCGAAGTATGATGGACTAAAAAATGTAGATATTTTTGTAAAATAATTTTAAGTGTAGATACAAGATCAACAGAGATTGCTAGCTTTAGATATTGCATTGAAAGCGACTCTTGCAAGATGGTGGGTTGCGCATAAGGATAGAATAGAGAATTGGCAGCAATGTAGAAGGCTTTTACAGGTCAGGTTCGGAACATAAACTAAATATTTCGCGCATAAGTATATCGAGTTGAGTTGTCCTATAGATCATCTTGCATAGTGCACTACAACATGGATCTCAGTACCTAAGCAGGAATGAACTTACTTGTTTGTACCCACCTTGGATATGATCTCGAAGAACTTGTACTTAGAATTGGAAGTACGTAAAGGAACAATAGTCTGGGAAGACTTGACTCACAACTTTAAGGTAACTTTAAAGTTTGAAGACGATACCTCTTTGGTAGACACAACTTTGTAGATTATCAAGACCAAGATATTTACATCAGAAGATTTGAAGATACCAGCAACCTTACGTAGTGCACCCAGATATTCTGCGACTATTCAAGAGGTTTTGGAATTCTATAAAATTGTTGGAGAAGACTAGGAAGACGAACAACTGAGGAATTTGCAAATACCAGAAACTGGAGGAGACTGTGCAGTAGAGGGACTCGAACTTGAGTCTGTCAAGTATGCAAAGCCATTTAAAATGCACAAAGTGAATATTGGTATGAAGGATAATCCCAAGTTCACAAACATTGGAGATTACTAGAATGAAGAAACTATCTAGAAGATTGTTGATTTATTGCATGAATACCAGAAACTCTCTCTGACTACATTCTCAGAAATGAAGGGGATTGTTGGGGAGCTAGGGGAGATGAAGATTCATTTGAAGCTAGATGCCAAGCCAGTGAAGCAGAGACCATACCGATTGAACCCAGTACATAACCAGAAAGCGAACGCTAAAATAGATAGGATGGTGGAAGCTGGGATTATTGAACCCATCACAGAGTCAGGATGAATCAGTCCAATGGTTATTCAAGACAAGAAAACATGTGGAATAATCATTTGTGGATCTACGAAAATTGAGTGACTCTTTTTTACATGACCGATTTCCTACACCGTTTACAGATAAAGTTTTGGAAAATGTAAGGGAACAATAAGCTTATTCATTTACTGATGGATTCTCTAGATATCACCAGATTAAGATCGTACAGGAGGATAGACATAAGACAACATTTGCGATAGAATGAGGATGTTATCAGTATACAGTCATGCCTTTTGGGTTGAAAAATGCACCAACTTTTAAAGAATTTATTCATAAATTCCTAGAAGTATATTTCGATGATTCGACAATGTTCAGTTTGTTGAAAGACCATGTTGAAACTCTGCACTTGATGTTGGATAGATGCAGACAGTTCCAAATTTCTTTGAACTTGAAAAGTGCATTTTCTGTGCGTTGTTTGGTATCGTGTTGGGTCATTTAGTATGTAAACAAGGACGTTTGGTTGATCCTAAGAAGATTGTTGTTATTGTTGATTTGCCACCACCTACTTTAGTGCGATAATTGCAAGCAACCTTGGGTCATACGAGGTACTATAGAAAGTTTATTAGGGGATACACACAGATCACATCCCCGTTGGATAAATTGTTGAAGAAGGAGGTTAAGTTTCAATGGAACGAGAGATATCAACAAAGTCTAGATACCTTGAAGCAGAAATTGGTCACCATGTCGATTTTAGTATTTCCATATTGGAAGAAGGAATTCCATGTCGATGTAGATGCATCATCTATAACATTAGGCATAGTTCTATCTTAGCTAGGGGAAGGAGGCTTGGACCATCCCATTGCATTTTCTAGCAAAAAGTTGTCAATTACTGAACATAATTACACTACTATAGAGCACGAAGGACTGACAATGGGGTATGCACTACAAAAGTTTAGGAACTATCTGATGGGATCACATTTTAAGATGTATATAGATCATTCTNGTAGATGGTTGTTACTATTTCAAGAGTATGATATCTAAGTGATTGTGAAACCAGAGAAATTGAACTCAGGACTTGATCATTTGTTGCGCATACTAACAAGGGAAGATGCAAAAAATTTGGATGACATTCTATCAGATGCACACTTATTCACAATACAAATGGTCGATGATTACTTTGTAGATATTGTCCAGTTCTTTAGCATAGAAGTAGCCCTACTTGATTTTACAAATGTGCGGAAGAAATAGTTAGTAGTAAAGGCAACAAATTATTAGTTAATATTGTAGAATTTGTATAAACTAGGCACAAATGGTATTCTTCGGCGATGTGTATTGGAGCACAAAATACCTTTGATATTATCAGAGGCACTTGAAGGAGTTGTGAGAGGCCAATATGCATGGAAAGTGATAGATCTGAATATTTTTCATGTAGGAATTTGGTGGCCCACCCTTCATAAAGATGATAAAGAGTTCTGTAAGACCTGTGATGTCTGTCAGAGAGTTGAAAATCCATCCAGAAGATATGAGATGCCTTTAGTATCGCAAGTTACATTTCAGTCTTTTGACAAGTGGAAAGTTGATTTCATTGGACCAATCAACCCACCAACAAAAAGGGCAAGAGCGAGATATATAATCACTGCGATAGATTATTTGACCTGATGGGCTGAAGCATAACCTGTTAGAGATTGCAACATGGAGACTGATGCACGATCTTTTTTTTAGAATGTTGTTACAAGGTTTAGATGTCCGAGAATCCTTATAAGTGATCAGGGGACACATTTATTGAATAGAATGATTTCTTCTTTGACAAAGTAATTATAGATTTATCACCAGAAGATAACACCTTATCATCCTCAAGAAAATCAAACAGTGGAAGTGTTTAACAAGATCCTAGAGCATGCGTTGAAGAAGATATGTAATGTAAATCAAGATGATTGGGACTTTAGGATTCCTGTAGTACTGTGGGAATATAGAACCACATGTAAGAAGTTGACAGGAAATAAACCATTCCGATTAGTATATCGTCAGGAAGCAGTTATTCCCATGGAGTTCATTGTATCGAGTATGCGCATTGTCGCACTGACAGAGCTTATAGATTACAGTGCAGTAGAGAAAATACTGTCAGAGTTAGTGGAACTGGAGGAAGACTGTTTTGTTACAGGATTTCATCAGCAAGTTTAGAAAGCGCGTGAAAAGGAATGGCATGAAATACATATTAAATCGAATGAGTTCCAGATGGGAGACATAGTTTTTCTCCATGACAACAAATTATTGCAGCACCCTGGAAAGTTCCAAATGCACTGGTTAGGTCCACATGTGATATATTTGTGAAAAAAGAAGGTGTTGTTCAGTTAGAGAAATTGAATGGAGAAAACATGGAAGGGATCGTAAATCATAGTCGACTGAAACTATATAGGGATAGTTGTGCTTTTGTGCACTAGTATGAGCGTGCAGTATGTGTACTATAGTATTTGTATTATAGAGAAAAAGAAAAAGAAAAGAAAAAGTGATAAAAGAGCTTGAGGCAATCCATAATAAACATTTGAAGAGATGCAGTTCTAAATTTGGCATTGTTCAAAGAGTCAAAGATGAATAAGAAAATGTCTTAGAAATAAAGGAAAATTGAATGACGCGCGGGAAGGTCAATTGAAGAACCAGGATAAAGACCTGCTTAGAAGAAGGATAATGCATTAAATTGCAAACATCATGGCAATACGGTGGGAATGCGTGGTCATAAATGAAAAGAGATGATGAAGATCTTGACACACTGATAAATCTAGACCATGATCCGTCAAAATATACGAATTTAATGAAAAATATGGAAGGGATTGAATGTGAATACAATCAGATGGGATTGGAAATTTTGGGCATGGAGAGGAAGATAAAAAATGGCAATATCCTATAAAAGAAGAACAAGGGGTGACGAGTAAAGGTTATTGTTGCATGAACATTTGAAAAGAACAAAGATCCATAAGAGAGCTAGAGGTTACGAAAGAGAGAGTTAAGTGTGTTGAAGACCGTATCGAAGTACATAGAGCTATGGGACCACCAAAGGTAGGGGATTCCACTTCAGAAATGAATAAATTGTGCACTAAGCAGGCAACAACGTCTATGTAAGAAGAAATCCCGAGAGCGGAAGCAACACATCCAAGCTTGGAAAACGTTCCTAGAGCGTTTGTGCCACCTAGAAATCCTACAACAAAGCGAGATGGTAAATGACTNGAAGGAGACACAAGAACCAAAGAAGGATCAAGCAGAAGAATAGGAAAACAAAGAACAAAGGAAGAGAAATTTTTGCACAACAAGAACTTGGATATTGCAACATTTATGATTCTTGAGAAGTAAGAAAACCATCTACCCAGATTGAAGGAGAACGTTAAAACACCTGAAGGAGTTCCACACTTATTTGACTCAATTACTATTCAGGAAAAAGGTATTAAGTTAGCATTTACCGCACAGACAATAGACGAGATTGTGGTGCAACAAGTACAAGCAAAGGAGAATATCAAAACTACAAATGAGATTTTTGAGATGCTCGTTGTGACATTGAAGGGAGCGCAGAAGAAGACCTGAGTGGCTTAGGACAAGCCACGGGTGAGTGTTGGGGGCCTGTTGGGATAGGACTTTTTGGGACCAGTTTTTGGAACTGTGCAATGTGTGCAAAAGAACGAAAGGCAGTTAGCACACTTTCAAAATCATCACGCATGGAAGGAGGAAAACAATTAGAAGTCATTATGCATTTTGGTCCAATAGAAAAGGGCTAAACCATAATGTAATTGTATAAATATGTAAGGGTTGGGATAGAGAAGTAACTTAGCAAGTGGTAGTGGAGAGTGAATGACAGTAAGGAGAGTTAAGTATGCACTCTAAATGTGAATGTAAGAGTGAAGAGAGACATATAAAAGGATAGGAGAATGACAAGGGCATAATGTATGAGCACATTTGTATTATTTTATTACTTTGCGATCCTGTTTTTTTTAAAACTGGTATCAGAGAAAAGGGTAACTCGCTAGAAAAGAGGGTTCCTGGTTCGAGTGGGAGAAATGGCGAAAGATGGAAAGTTTAAGGTCGAGAAATTTAATGGCCAAAAATATCAGTTATTGAAGATGCAGAAGGACGATTGTTTATATCAGAAGGATCTTTACCTAGTGTTGGGCGAAAAAGAAAAGCAATCGACGAGTATGAACGATGAAGAATTGAAGATTCTTGACAGAAAGGTAATGGGAATGATACGACCGTGCCTGACAACGTCGATGCATTTTGACATTTCGAAAGAAAAGGAAACAGAGGATCTGATGAACACATTGGGTAAACTATATGAAAAACCCTTGTCTTCCAACAAGGTATTACTAATGAAGTGATTATTTAATATGAAGATGTTAGAAGATGGGTCTGTTGCCGATCATTTAAATGAATTCAATACGATTACTAATAAAGTAAGTTCTGTAAAATTGGACTTTGATGATGAGGTTAGGGCTCTTCTAATATTGTTCTCATTGCCAGAAAGTTGGAATGGCTTGGTCATGATTGTAAGTAAATTTGTCTCTAGTTCAAACACTCTGAAATTTGATGATGTTGTTGGTGTTATCCTTAGAAATGCAACAGAAAAGCACAAGTGAGACATCAAGTAATGCATTGACTGTGGAGAATAGGGGAAGACAAAGGGAAAGAGGAAAGAGTCTAGGAAACCATGGGAAGTATAGGAAGGGAAGATCCAAATCCATACTAGGAAAGATAGAGTGATAGAATTGTGGGAAGAAAGGATATCTGAAGAAAATGGTGTCTCAGAAAGGATGAACAAGACAATCATGGAACATGCAAGGAGTATGAGATTGCATGTTGGGGTTCCCTTACAGTTTTGGGCAGATGTTATATATATTATTGTTTACTTAATAAACAAAGGGCCTTCAAGCTCCTTGGATGGTGGCATTCCAGAGGAGGAATGGACAAGTAAAAAGGTAAACTACTCATTTATGAATACTTTTGGTTGTGAAACATTTGTCCATATTGATAAAGAAAATAGAACAAAGCTTGAGGCAAAATCCAAGAAGTGTACCTTTATTGGATATAGTGTTAATGATTTTGGTTATCGCTTATGGGATTATGAAAATCATAAAGTCATTAGGAGTAGAGATGTGGTATTCAATGAAAAGGTCATGTACATATATCAGTTGCAGAGAAAGAAACAGGAAAATGAAAACACATAATACACAGTGCTTGATGAAATAAAATAAAATGAAATTCCAAAGGTACCAGAAATCAAAATGTACAACAACAGGAGCAACAGGTGCCTCAAACTCCTACAAGTGTTGTTAGAATATCTACCAGGTTAAGTAGACCTCCTGAACGATACTCTCTTTCATTGTATTATTTATTATTGATTGATTCTGGTGAACTAGAAAGTTATGAAGAGGCAATGCAGGTAGACACTAAAAGGAAGTGGGAACAAAGCATGAAAGAGGAAATGGTTTCCTTGGTAAATAAACGGACTTGGGATTTGGTTCATTTTCCTGCAGAAAAAAAGAGCATTGCAAAATAAATGGGTTTACAGTTTGAAAGAAGAAGATGGAGGCAAAAAGTGATACAAGGCTAGACTTGTTGTAAAGGGTTTTGCACAAAAGAAAGGTATTGATTTTGATGAAATATTTTCTCATGTTGTTAAATTGAATTCAATTAGAACTATTTTAAGTCTTGTGGCAGTAGAATATTTTCATCTTGAACAGTTAGATGTAAAAACAACTTTTCTCCATGGGGATTTGGAGGAAGAGATTTAGATGCAATAACCACATGGGTATGAGGTCAAAGGAAATGAGAATTTGGTATGCAGGTTGTAGAAGAGTTTGTATGGCCTAAATCAAGCTCCAAGGAAATGGTATTTGAATTTTGACATGTTTATGAAAGAACATGGTTACAGTAGATGTCATTCTGATCATTGCATTTATTTTAATGGGCTAGAAAATGCAAGCTATATTATCTTGCTATTGTATGTAGATGACATGCTTGTTACAAGATCTAACATGCAGGATATAAATGTGCCAAGAAAGAAATTAGCTAATTAATTTGTGATGAAATATTTGGGTGGTGCAAAGAAAATCCTTGGTATGAGAATAACAAGAGACAAGAAAAATCACAATTTGACATTGTCTTATGGTGAGTACATAGAGAAGGTGTTGGAGAGGTTTAGAATGTAGAATGCAAAACCAGTTAATACACCTTGTTGAAATATTGTAACTACGAAGAATATTCTACTTATAATTGAATTATTATTATATAGATCAAATTCCCTTTTGTGGATTGATCATGTCGGGTCTTGTATAAGTCCAAATCCCCTATTGTGGATTGGCCAAACCATACCTATATGGTGGTATTTAAGAATTCGGCTTCTAGGGTTTATTAAAGTGGTTTTAACCACTAGTTGAAGGATTTGGCCCTACTTGATGAAAGGACATAACCCTAGCACTCCACGGCTAGTATAAATAAGTGAGGAGGGTGCCTCACTTACTCACTCACTCAAGTCACTCATCTAGTGTGCAAGTTTTGAAGGAAGCTACAGTTAGAAGGAGGAGAAGAGAGAGGCACATGCTTAGTCTTGGATATTCTTGGCGGTTTGGTCTTTAGTCTTGGCATTGTATTGGAAATCTATTATTGAGGAAGTTTTTGCTGGGTTTTCTTCCCCATGAGGGTTACCCAGGATAAAATGTTGTTTACTTTGTGATTGTGTTTCTTTCAGTTATCCTACATATGATGTTATTTTCTATTAAATTGAAAAGAACTTAATAAAAAATCTAAATTTAACATGGTTTCAGAGCTAAACTGAATACAACACCTTTCATTGGGTAATAAAAAACGTCACTATTGTTGTACAAGAAAATTAGGGCTTTTTATTGGAAATGAATTTCTGCCTAAAAACCATCTAGAAATGTGTGCCCTACCCTAACACATAATTTGGTAGCTTGAGTGCACCTTTTCAGTGGCCAGAGCCTTCGAAAAGTGAAACCCTAGTTTTGAATGGTACCAGAAAACTGGGTTCCAGAATAGTGCCAATAGTACCAGTCCAGATTTGTGCAGGTCAAGGTTCAAAGGGTAAAACTTTAAATTTTTGAAATCAGACAGCTCCAACCTACTCACCTCATCCCAACGCATCTCCTGGTAAGTTCAAATTCATTTTCTGAGCACTTTCATTTTTTGGTCATTTTCTTAGCTCCAAGTCAAGATGTTTGCAAGCACCAAGCTTGTTGACAAGTTAGAAGGTGTGGAAAACTTTTGTGCCTGGAAGTACATAATTGGACTCGTTCTTGAAGAGAATGACCTTGAAAAATTCATAAAATAAAATGTACAGCCAAAGAAAAGTACAAGAAGGATATGGTTAGGGCCACAATGATCATTACAGACTCCATTAAAAATCACTTGATCCCTCAAGTGTCTTCCAATAATACTCCAAAAGAGATGTTTGATTTCCTAGCCAGAATGTATGAAGGAAAGAACATCAACCGAAAGATGAATCTGAGAACCCAACTCGAGAATACAAAGATGCAGAAAGGAGAAACAATTCATGACTATTTCTCTAGGGTTACTCATTTCAAAGAACAGTTAGAAGCAATTGGAGACAACTTGGATGAAGATGAACTAAGCATGACAACTCTTAATGGTCTCACAAGACCTTGGGATGCCTTCTTCCAAACTATTTGTGCAAGAAAAGAGAAACTCAAATTTGACAGTTTATGGGAAGAATGTGTTCAAGAAGAAGCAAGAGTAGCCAACCGAGAAGTACTATTAAGGGATGAAGATCAAGCCCTAGCTTCTTATACTAAAGAAGGAAAGAAAAGGTCTCATTTCCAAAAGGAGACCCACCCTCATAAGGAATCTCACCCTCTAAGGAGATTCCAGAAATATAATAAGGGTCAATGAAAAGAAAAAGATTTATCCTCTTATCAATGTTATCATTGTGATAAGATGTGACACATTGCTAAGAATTGTCCTTCTAGAAGGGAAGATTACAAGAAGAGAAATAACAAAAGACATCATGCCCATGCAGTTGAAGATGGTGAGTAACCCAAGAAGGTGACTAAAGAAGAAATTGAAGATTATGTTTTGTGATACCTAGAGAAGATAATTGGCTCTTAAGCACATGACAAGAACTCCGATGAGAATAAAGGATGTATCCTATGTACCATAAGAAGGAGGTTTGTACCTGTCCACTCAGATGTATACGATCAAATGCCATCAATCTCTCTAAGTGGGTATGTATATTATGTGTCATTTATTGATGATTATTTTCGCAAGACTTGGGTTTATTTCTTGAAATCCAAAGATGAAGTACTCAGGAGGTTCAATGAATTCAAAGCCTTGGTAGAAAATCTCTCCAAAAGAAAAATCAAGATACTCAGGTATAATAATGGAGGAGAATATGCCTCAAATGAATTTGGAAGATTTTGCAGAGTTGTCGGGATTAAGAGGGAGCTCACCACTCCCTATAATCCTCAACAAAATGGTGTAGTGGAAAGAAAGAATATGACAGTAATGGAAGCAATGAAGACTATGATCCACGATCAAGATCTTCCAATGCACTTATGGGCTGAAGAAATAAGAACAACAGTTTATGTCCAAAAAATATTATCCCATAGTGCACTTGGATTCAAAACCCCCTAAGAAATGTTCTCCGAAAAGAAGCCATAAGTAAGCCATCTCAAAATATTTCGTTGTCCAGTGTTCATACACATTTCGAAAGAAAGGAGAACTAAGATGGATCCCTCAGGAAAGAAGGAAATATTTGTTGGATACTGTGAGGTCTCTAAGGCCTTCAGAATTTACATACCAAGTTACCATCATATTGATATCAATAGAGATGTAACCTTTGATGAAGATGCATCACTCAAAATATCAAGGAAATACAAGCTTGAAGAAGTATATGAAGAAGAACCTATAGCTCCCAGAGTTGTAGAACTTGTGAAGGAAGTTACAATTACCCCTGATAATGAGATTCCAGAAGATCATGATATGATAGAATCTCAAGAACCTCCCCAGATGATGATCTCTCAAAAGAGAAAGCCATCTTGGGAAAGGGAACTTATTCAAGATGGAGAGAAGTATGGTGCCCCAGAAGGAACCATGAGACAAAGCAAGAAACCTAAGCCATTTTCTAGTTATATGGCCTTGATGTTTGATCTCATAGAAAAGGAACCTATTTTCTTTGAAGAATCCATTCAGAAGAAAGAATGGGTGGATGCCATGATGGAAGAATACCATTCCATTATAAAGAATGATGTATGGGAAATAGTTCCTAGACCAAAGAACAAAGATGTGGTATCTTCCAAATGGATATGCACAATAAAACATACTGCAGACGAAAGTATCGAAAAACATAAAGCAAGATTTGTAGCTCGTGGATTTTCTCAAAAGGAAGGCATTGATTATGAAGATACATTTTCTGTTGTAGCCAAATACACTTCTATCAGAGCAATCATAGCTCTTTCAACCAATATGAAGTGGAAGTTACACCAGATTGATGTGAAAACAACCTTCTTAAATGGTGTTATTGAAGAAGAAGTGTATATAGAACAACCACAAGGGTTTGAAGTTAAATATAGAAAGACTCATGTCTGTAGGTTGAAGAAAGCTATGTACGGGTTAAAGCAAGCTCCTAGAGCTTGGTATGGCAGAATTGACAATTTCCTGACGAGCTTGGGATTTACCAAGAGTAAAGATGATTCTAACCTTTACTTCAAAGGTTATGAAGGATGAGCCAATTATATTGTTGTTGTATGTAGATGACTTATTCTTAATAGGAGAAGAAAATCTCATCACAGATTGTAAGAAGAATCTCACTGTAGAATTTGAGATGAAAGACCTAGGCCTGATGCATTATTTCTTAGTTCTTGAAGTCTGGTAGAGACCAGAGAAGATCTTCCTTAACCAAGAGAAGAATACAGTTGAAATATTGAAAAGGTTTGACATGCTGGAATGTAAATCCATGAACACACACATGGAAACAAATTTGAAGCTCCTGGTAGATACTTTGTGAGAATTGGTTGATGTTACTCTATATAGATAGATCATTGGATTTTTGATGTATCTAATGAATACCAGGCCAGATATATGTTTTGTTGTGAACACCTTGAGTCAGTATCTGATAGATCCCAGACGTGTTCACCTTGTTTCTAATTCAGATTGGGATGGAAGTGTTTCTGATAGAAAGAGCACTTTAGGATGTTGTTTCAGTCTGGGGTCATCCATGAATTCATGGCAGAGAAGGAAGCAATCTAGTATTTCTCTCAGCACGACATAAGCAGAATACATTGCAGCATGTTCCATCTGTTGTGAAGCCATATGGCTTCGAAAGTTGTTGACAAGTCTGTTCTATATAGAGATGGAAGCCACCATGATTCTATGTGATAACCAAAGCTGTATAAAGATGACAGAGAATCCAATGTTCCATGATAATTCTAAGCACATAGAAATCCGGTATCACTACATTCATGATATGGTGTAGAGAGGAGTTGTAAAGCTCCAATATGTTGGCACAAATGAGTAGGTTGCAGATGTGTTTACCAAGCCTCTGTCTCATGTAAAGTTTGAATACTTTTGAGACAAGATTGGTATAGTCTGAAAGGACCTCTGATGCAGGAGCATCACTCCAACCCAACAACACGCCATCTAGACAACACATCAAAGTGCGCATTCAATGGAGGAGAGAGGCGTCAACCCTCATTTAAAATTTCAAATTGTAATTTAATGTTTGTAAGGATGGAAGAGCCAAAGCCATGCTTTTGTGGAAGATGTAGTTAAAGTTTCCTTTAATGGTTGATAGGCTGATGAAATCTAGATCTGATTTGGACTAGACAGCCATTGAATGTAATTCAATGTAAATTAATGAGAGTAGGTAGCTTGGAGGGAAGAGCTCGAGGAGCCCCTTTTGTAAACAGATCTTTGTATCTATATTGATTAGTTCCAAGGGAGGCAGATAGATTACGAAGATAGATATATTTGAGAAAACAAAGAGCCGAGACTCAATTGCAGTCCAAGCTTTTGTAACCTTTGTACAGGCATTCTGAGATTAATACAAACAAAGCAGTTTTTTCTTCATATTGTATTGTGTGTGTTTATGAATGAATGTCTTTATGTGTTGATACTTATGTTGTAGATGTATGTGATAGGTTCCATCTGTAGGTGATAAATAGACTTCTCTATCTGTCTGTGAGTTTTCTTTGATTTTCCAGTTTGGTTTCTTTGTGGCTTCATGCAAGGGGCTGCATGACAGAGTACTGAGGACTCTATAAGCCAGTGCAAGAGTGCACATATGGGTTCTTTGGAATTCAGACAAAGACTTGCCAAGAGGGCGTGCCAGAGGAATCATAGACTCAAGGGAGAAGAATCAAGGTTGTTGAATACCTTGGAGGTATGAATGTACAGAGGAGGGCATAGAGAGAAGACAAAATTGTTGAGGATTCTCTGAAGCTCTGCCAGGAGGGAATTGAGCGAATGCAAAGGGTGCATAAGAAGGAAATTTGTTTTGAGTTCATAGAAAAGAGAAGTGTCAAGGAGAAGACACTCATGGAGTTACTGAACACTATGTTGGCTTAACAAGGCATGCTTGAGCAAGAAATTACCAAGAGGGTACTTATATCTCTTCGAGGGACAAAAGGGACAGAGACTTTCGAGGTCTGAGTAGTTGAAGCTCAAAGAGACAGATTTGTTGGATACTCTAGAGGAAGACCAGTGCAAGGGGTGCACCAGGCCAACACTCGGATGAAGTGTTGAAAAACAACCATTTGAAGGCTAGTCGAAGCGCAAGGAGAACGCACAAAGAGAACTTATTTCAAGTTCCTAGCTCAGGAGGTTGAGCGCAAAAGTGTGCTAGGAGGAGCACCATAAGCCTTCTAAGGAAGCAGAAGGGCCAAGTCCCTTAGAAACTGGGTAAGGTTGAGAAGCTCAGGAGAGATAGTGCATAGCTGCACGTAGAGTGCAAGTACGCGCCAGAGCCAAGGTGAAAAAAATCCATTACCAAAGCTCGGAGGAACAACGGTTTCAGAACACAAGCGAGACCCAAGGTTTGCAGGGCTCGTGAGAGAACAATCGAAGGCCGAGACCTTCGAACGACTAGAAATATTTTAATTCAGAAGATAAAATCTTAGGAGATTTAGCGCCAAAGGATTTGGCCGGGACTCGTTAAGGAGTTGAATGGACGGCAGAGAATCTTTGAGGAGGAAGCGTCGATAGCCGACAGTCGTTGGATCTGGAGGAAGGTGCATGAGAGGATTTTCGAAACGAATGGAACCGTCCATCATCTCAGAGGACAGGTGGCAGTAGCAAGAAGGTGTTCATGGAATTGGACATTGGAAGATTTGCAAGGAGCAGAGGAGCAACCTTATGAAAGGAGAATTCGCGAAATCATCAGAACCATCCATCGGAAGGGACGCGTGGCGAGAGATCAGCGTTTCGCTGACTTGCGACTCAAAGGAGTCAACGGGAAAAGTTTTAGGAACTCGCGATAGCCGAAACTGCAACAGCATTTGGGCCGTTGGATCGAGTCATGTTGTGGGTCGTCGATCTGAAGCATCGACATTTCGAGGATAGGAAGATCTAAGGAGAAAGGTATTTCGACTTCGTGAAACGCAAAGTCCCGATACAAGGATGAATATATCTAGATTGTTGGATCACAAGATAGTGGGAGCCTTTGATCTGATNNTACTTTGACTTCGTGAATCGTGAAATCCCGACGCACTCGAAGGTTGTGCCCCAGGTCGCAGCCAAGGGTCACATCAGGAGGATTCAAGGGAGGATCTAAGGACCGTTAAGTCCTTTTCGGGGTTTCGGGACTTTGAGGAGTCGGGTGTCTTGCAACGCAAAATCTCGATATTGCGAAACGTGAAGCGCCTTTTTACAAGGCCAGTGGTAACGTGAGGAAGGAGTTTGCGCTCAATGCTTGTTTGCGTGGGGTAGAGTTTAGAAGGACCTGTGTATTTGTTCATTGAGGGTTCCAGTAGGGAACTAAAGAGCCATTTTTCGGCTCGAGAAGATTGAAGAACGATCCTTGACCGGGAGGTCAGCGAACCCTGTCGAGGCAGAGGTAGGGGCTTTGCATCAACCTCCTTTGAAAGGGGGAGTGATGTTGATTATACTATGGTATCCTGACCAACAACAGGTAACTCAGTTAGGATTTTATATCCTAGGGGACTGATCATCCCTGGACAGATCCCAAAGGTCCAGTAAGGATGGTCTGTTAGAGTACCTATGCATGTATATGCCAACTATGGTAAGTAGTGGTAGCTCTGTTAGGATTTTATATCCTAGGTAATCTTATGATTCGTGGGCAGATCCCGAAGGTCCGGTAAGGATGTTTTATCAGAGTACCACAAAATGTTGTTGTTGCACCTGCCTCATTATGTTGCTATATGATGATGATGTTGTTATCTCAACCTCGTGTTGATGATGTTGTTATCTCAGCCTCATGCTGATGATGTTGTTGTATTAGCCTCGTGTTGTTGTTGATGTTGTATTAGCCTTGTGCTGTTGATGATGGTGTACCACCCTTGTGTTGGTGAGATTGTTGCTCTAGCTTCATGCTATTGATGCTGATGTTTCAGCTTCATGCTGACGATGATGATGATGATGATGTTATTCCAGCTCCATGTTGTGAATGATGATGATGATGATTCTATTCCAGCTCCATGTTGTGAACGATGATGATGATGATACTACTCCAATGCCATGTTGTGAACGATGATGTTATTGATGATGAGAAAAAAATTCGATGATTTGTAGATATGCCAATCAGTGTTCCAGATGTTGATGATGTTTCCACCCTCTCTCTCTCTCTCTCCTGATGATGTTGTAGAATACCTTTCTTGTTAAGGGGGGTGTTAAAATATTGTAACTACGAAGAATATTCTACTTATAATTGAATTATTATTATATAGATAAAATCCCCTTTTGTGGATTGATCATGTCGGGTTTTGTATAAGTCCAAATCCCCTATTGTGGATTGGCCAAACCATATCTATATGGTGGTATTTAATAAGTCGGCCTCTAGGGTTTATTAAAGTGGTTTTAACCACTAGTTGAAGAAGTCATCCCTACTTGATGAAAGGACATAACCCTAACGCTCCACAACTAGTATAAATAAGTGAGGAGGGTGCCTCACTTACTCACTCACTCAAGTCACTCATCAAGTGTGCAAGTTTTGAAGGAAGATGCAGTTAGAAGGAGAAGAGAGAGGCACATGCTTAGTCTTGGATATTCTTGGTGGTTTGGTCTTTAGTCTTGGCATTGTATTGACAATCTATTATTGAGGAAGTTTTTGCTGGGTTTTGTTCCCCATGAGGGTTTCCTAGGATAAAATGTTGTGTACTTTGTGATTGTGTTTCTTTCAGTGATCCTAGTTATGTTGTTATTCTCTAGTAAATTGACAAGAACTTAACAATATCTCTAAATTTAACACACCTTTGGCCAACCATTTCAAATTAANTGTGTCCCAAGACATAGGAGAAGCTAGAATACATTTCCAGGGTCCCTTATTCATGAGCAGTTGACAGCTTGATGTATGCTATCATGTGCACATGACCAGATATTGCACATGCAGTGGGAGTTGTGAGAAGGTATATGAACAATCCAAGGACATTGGGAGGCAGTAAAGTGGATTCTCAGGTATTTAAGAGGCACTACTACTCATGCATTATGTTTTGGAGGTTCAAACACTATTCTACAGGGATATGTTGATTCAGATATGACAGGTGATAAAGATAGCAGGAGAAGCACCACAAGGTATGTTTTCACTGTAGGTTGAATGAAATTAAGTTGGATTTCGAAACTACAAAAGGTTGTTTCACTTTCAACAACGGAAGCAAAGTATGTTGTTGCTACAGAGGCTAGTAAAGATATGATTTGGTTATAGAGGTTTATGGAAGAATTGGGGAAGAAGTAGGAGAATAACAGATTGTACTATGACATCCATAGTGCCATTCATCTTGAAAAGAACTCATCCTTCCATTCTAATACTAAGCATATACAACTCAGGTACCATTTCATATGATCCACATTGGAAGATGGGCAATTGAGGTTGGAAAAGATACATACTAGTCAGAATCCTGCAGACATGTTAACAAAGGTAGTAACAAGGGAGAAACTAAGTTTCTGCTCAGTTTTAGTCGGTCTTCAAGCATGAAGGTGAATATGAGGAATTTTTCAGGTCCAAGGTGGATCATAGTCCAACAGGTACAACAACAATGAAGTTGTTGTGATCAGTCTCTAAGTGGAAGAATATTGTTGGTTGTGGAGCCTGATTATCTTCCTGATTTAGAGGTCTTGTTTCATCCATGTTTNCCCCCCCCTGGCGAGGGATTTAGGGGAAGCACCCCTGAAGCAAAATTTTGGGAAAAATTGCCTTGTAAAATATTGTAATTTCATAGTCAATCTGGACCGTTAATTATAAGGTCAAATATCTGATGGTAGAAGTTCTGTTAGGGATTTTTTCCCTAGAAGGAAACCGTCTTTTATGTATGAGGGAATTGTATTGTCACTGTGTCATCGAGTGAATATTGTATTCTGAGAGAGGAGACAGTGAGAGAAATAAGAGGAAGTTACAACGAGTATGTTGTAGGTTGCACCCCTTCATTTGATTGATAATAACAAAGGAAGGAAATGACAATTTCTCTTGTGGACGTAGCCACACTGGGTGAACCACGTATATCTATGTCTCTATTGTATTCTGTATCTTTTGTGTTTTATTTCCGCATTTGTTTTATTTATTGCTCTGCGATCTTATTTTTCTAATAGATTCTGAATAATATAATAAGAAACCTTCCATTATGGACGTATCCCATATTGGGTGAACCAAGTTAAAATATGGTGTCTATGTGTGATGATGTGATTGTTATGTGTATTGCGAGCATATGATTTACTTTCTGTTATTATGAATATGCTATCTGTTGTTATGTTTCTAGGCACATGCTAAATTTTATAATGAACAAATTCCGAGTGTAATAGTTGTGATGAATCACTCCTATCCCTTTGGGTGATGTCGAAAGGGCCTATATCTTAGGGTTTTTTTGGAGAATCAATGTTGAACCTCAGGTCTTCCTCCTATGTGCCAATAGCTTGTCTTGTCTAGGGTTTAGTTCAATGGGTTAGGAGAAACTATCCCCTTGAGGTTTGTCTTAGCTAGGGTTTTTTTCTAAGGGTTAGGAGTGCCTATCGCCCTATGGTTTAAAACCTAGTTTCCATCCATTCTCTTAACTAGATGCATTATAAGAAGTTGGACAACTTCTAGCATTTATGAAAGGATAAAGCTTAGTGGCTTTCCTTTTGAGGTTTGACCTAGGCTTATGAGAGGATAATCCTAGGGTTTATACCTTCACCTTTTCTCTTTCACTTAGCATCCTTTGAGTGTTTTTCATTGACTCCATTTTCCCTGAGAAGTAAAATGACACTAGTCTTCATGATTGCAAGTGATGATTAAAAAACTGGCATTAGATAAAAGCTCCCCTATTTCCTCAAGCTACTTAACAACCAAATTACTAACCTCATCCTAACTCAACACTTGGGAAACATAGTATATTTATTGTTGTTGTTATAAAAGGTTTTCTACATCCATTAGGGCTTTACTAATTGATAAGTTAGTTAATATTGGGGTAAAAATAACTGAGAAATATTGTTTGATGATTGGATATTGATGTATTTGTTGAAGGATTAATTCTAAGATACAATTTCTATTTTTTGGGGGTCAGTTTTTTGTCATTGTTGCAAATTATACTTTTTTGATATACACTTGTTTATTGTTGCAATTTTACAACAACAATTAATTTTACTTAACAACTAGCATCTAGAGGTGATTGGTAGGAGATTTAACTTGGTAATTGACTATTATATGCATTGGAATACTACTTGTTTCACGTAGGTCAACCAATTATCTTGTATAACTAATTCCAACCTTTCCACTTTCCTAGACCTATCCTATCTCATTGAGTGACCAAATAGGGGGCCATATACTTGCATCTAGCTTGCTATAGGATCCTTTGAGGTCACTAGGGAAGCCTCCCTTGTGTTGGATCTCATTCCTTCACTAAAACGAGGGAAGTATTTTCCTAGGTGGAAGTGACAAGTATTGCTAGTTGTTATACAGGATTGGCATCTTGTGAAGGGATTTGCACAAGTACAAATCTCATGATAACATACAACACATAACATGGCATGTGAACGATATTCAATAGGAACACTAACCAATTGGTAGTGTGCATTCATCCTATCTATTAAATGGTGGATAATGTGATATCCAATGGACAGGTAAAGAGAGTACACTGCCAATAATTGGTAGTGTCTAGTGGATAATTTTCACCCATGACAAGTTCAATAAAAATATCTTTTAATAAATACTACCATATTTTAATTCTCTTAAAAACATGACATCCTTTTGATATTATCCAACCAATTTATTTATTGATTGTGTTATAGCATGCCTCTAAATTATCCAAACCCCTATACATTAAGCTCGTTTCCCTTTTTCCTTTTAACTTGGATCCATTTTCATTTTCCTTGCTATTGTTTTACCAATTTATCCTAATCCTTATTTCCCTTTTTCCTTTTGACTTGGATCCATCTTTTTGGATATTCTTCCATGATGTACTTTGTAGGATAACTATAGTATTTTTTTTTATTTTTTTTAAGTTTATTCTGAGTGTTTAAGTTAAGTGATTTTTTTTGCCTCCATTCAAGCCATTTTGCAATGAATGTAAATATATTGTTAAAACAATGGAGTTTCCAATAGCTGACATGTTATATTGCATAAAATGTGCTACTAAAACACCATATTCATATGAACACAATCTACAATGTACAATGCACAAATTGTTGTCAAAATCTTTCCATATGTTTGCATATCTACATGTATGTTTATTTACATTATATAATTATCAAAAGAAAAAAGTTTTTTCAATTTATTTTAATTTTCTCCTTGCAAAAAAAGGAAAGACAAAAACACTTACATAATAAATGGAAGACTATACATTGTCATCTTTTTAAATCATGTTGATTCAACAATCCAAATTATATGTTATTTTTAAAAAATCTTACATATAAGATACTTCAAAAACTCAAAGTTGGGTTAAAAATGCTTTCAAAGCTTTTGAAATAAGACGAGCATTTGGGATATGACATAGTGATATTCTTGTATGTAGTATATATCTTTTAATCTACAGTTTTAGTTTTTTTAGCTTAGTAAATAATGAATACTTTGTATCAATGTTAATTAGTATATGTTTTTTTCAGTTATTTTTTCAAATGAAAATGTTAGCTTATTTTAGTTAAAAAATATAAATAGCTTTTACAAATGAAAATGTTAATTTATTTTAGTTTAAATTTTTTTATAAATATAAGTAATAAAATCATGTAATAGTAATAATAAATTAATTTTGATAGATAAATTATTTCCATATTCAAGTTTTAGATTTCAACCTTGTCAATTAGTTCTTAAAACTACTTTACAGCTATTACCCTTATCTATATATAAAACAATGTAACATAACATATACTTCATTCTCAATATCTCTATATTTATACTTTATTTTGAATATATATCACTCTTAGTTTTGAAATTATATTCTTTTCCAAACAAGCCCAAACAAACTCAAACTGGGCAACCATACAACACAACACTAAAACAACCTCAAAACACAACACTATTGTGTGTGCAAATCTTCTAAAGAATAATGAACCTTCATACTCTTCTAAAGAATTGATTTCAACATTGAATTGCAAATTTCTGATCATTTTGAGAAAGGAAGAAAGCTGACTGCTCCAGAAGCCTGTTGTTCTCATCATCATAGATCCTCACTCAAATACAAAATGCATGAAGGCAATGTTGATGCCCAAAGAATAATCGAGGTAAGTTACTTTCTATTTACCCCATAGTTATCATATATGAACTTGGATCATTTAGAAATTGAAAGATTTCAATTCCAAAAAAAAATTGAAAGACATTATTTATATGAATAAATATATCAATATTATTTTTTAAAAATCTTACTGAGAAATACGCCTAGTTTACTGGACTTTTCATGTTATAAATACAAATACATTTTTTTATTAAACATTATGATTTATAATGCTATTTGCATGTGTGATCTTCTCAGATTTTGAGTTTGTACACAGAGAAAGGGCATCTGGATGGGTGCGATAAGCGTTATGAAGATATAAAAAATATAGATGCTCCTTAGTCTTCGGATAAATCATAAATGTCTATTATTTTTTTTAATATTAATTCGAAGATTTATAAGTAATGAACATAAAAATCTAGTATAGTAAGTAATCATAATTTTTTTTTTGTTAATTATTTAAATATATAGGATAAATAATTTATAATTTTCTTTTAAAGAGATCTAGTTTAGAGGTTGGTTATATAAAGAGATCATCTCCATGTTCATCATGGAAGGAATTACACACCTCCCTCATATTTTAGCAATACAATATTAAAATGTTTTAACCATAAGAAGTTTTTTACTTTCAATTGCTTTATAAACATTTCAATAATAAATTTACACACACACACATGATAATGATAATGATGATGATGATTAATAACTATTGAGACCAATTGATCTATTCGAACCTTAAGAAGGTAAGGGATTACTTCAATTTCTTTAAAATTGTATTTCTATGCTCAAAAAATGTTGAGAGAAGAATTCCAAGATCACCATAGATTTGATCACTTAGGAGGTTAGGAAGGTATGTGTTAGTACAAGATCCAGTTTTGTCAAGAATGGAGAAATTAGTAAGGCCTTAGGCCATAGGACCTTATTGGGCCTATATGGGGAAATGGGGCTAAATTCTAAGACATGTGGATGAAGAAACGAGCCTAATTGAGTTTGGAATAATGAAAAAGAGTTAAAATTAAGCCCCTGGCGCATAAACTAAGCTCAAAGCACTTATTGAGATGAAGAAGAGGGATTATCATGACCCAAAGACCTACTATATCATTGGCAGAGGGGGATTATGGTTGAACCATAGGATAATATCAAGGCCTAAAGGATGCAGGAGGCCCGATCTCCAAAAGGATCTCAAGAGAGAAAGATCGAGGTATCTCATTGCATGTTGCATCATAGACATACAAGAGCTTTAATGTCCCCTTGGCTATGCGACAATAGTTTAACATTGCACACACATCCACTTTTAACTGGCGTCGCACTACAAAAGGGAAAAGGGAAAACCATCATCGAGGGCATGTGATACCAGTTTATGGTTTGGAAAAAACCATGCATCGCCCTTGAGACACAAGACACACCTGGAAATTGATGAAGCACGCCCTGTAGCACTGACATGTACATTACAGTGGACCCTATGACTGATATAATATAGATGGGCATGCTAACAGGGAATCTGTAGGGACCAACCAACTGCTGCCACCTCGACAAGAGGGACCCACTAGAGGATACCAAAGGCACAAATCAGCAACCCTGAACCCGATGACATGTGGCTTCTTTCCATGCCACATAGATTCCACCTTAGACTAATACAAGGTTGCCATGTGTCTTTCGGACCCAATTGACATCACACATGACGTCACTCAAATTTTATGCCTTCTCCTAATTCAAATAGTTTTACCAATGGCATGGTGACACATGGCACTCAAAAGGTTAAAATAGGGGAAAAAATCCTCAATGAGAACAAAGAGCACCATCTCCAAAGCACCAAGTTAGATGCTCGATCTTTCATATAAACTGCAATAGCTTCCTCCTGCACATCTCCCAACATTCAATAGGTAACCCAAGAACTCTTATAGTCCCTGCATTCACTCCTGCAACTTATTTCTATGATTGAATTTGTAAAATGGCTATTGTTACAAACCCTAGCAAGTCATATTCATCTAAGAAGCCTTCAACTGTGAATGAGCCCCTAATTAATTGAGATGTCGATATTTTTGGTTCGGCCCTATCTTTTCCTGACCTATTCCCAGTTATTTACAAAACCCAAACCAATGCTAATAATGACCAAGATTACTTACACTTATGGGAATCGAACCTAGCCCAATCCAGCATCCCACAAACTTTCAATTTCACCAAGCTTGTTCACTGGTGTGCAACAAACTACCAAGATAATGAGGGTAAGGTGATGTCCACAAATGGACATCGAATTATCTGCACTATATCCTGAGATTTCCTGGCAACTTTATTTTCCTAAATCCTCTTACAAGACCTTGGAAGAACATACTTTAGAGGCCAAATATCAGGAATTGTCTCAAACTGATAAATAAATCCTATTAAGACACCTTTTATCCCCTAATAATCCATTAACAACTACCTCACCTCCATTCAAATCTGACATGTTCCCTAAAATTACCAAGCAATATTTGGCCATTATCTACCAAATCCTAGGTTATGACCATGACAAAGTGGTTGGTGAGGCTATCCTTGGGTTTTTCTCTCTTTTGTTCTCATTGACATCCATTATTCTTCCAATTTTTGACTACTTCCAAATCCTAAAAGAATTCATGCAAGCTCATCTTGAAAACTTCT
This sequence comes from Picea sitchensis, assembly GCA_010110895.2. Classification (NCBI taxonomy): domain Eukaryota; kingdom Viridiplantae; phylum Streptophyta; class Pinopsida; order Pinales; family Pinaceae; genus Picea; species Picea sitchensis. Next base: position 111,913 of record SNQJ01S0010277.1, read on the forward strand.
ACAACATCGAATCTTTTAGATATCAGTCCTACCTGGTATATCTCATCCTCTCCCAAAATCACCCCTAGTTTGAGGCCTGGGGAATGAAGGTCAAATATGAGTCTAGGAACCTAAATCTAATCAATGAATGGACTCAGGAGATAAGGAGGAAATAAAAAAATAGAGGTTCCAACCTCTATGTGAATAAATATATCAGGGACATATATACCTTGATACATGGCACTCCACTCCCCAGGGTCATCCCAAAAATGAGGCACACTCTGCAATAGAGAAAAGATGCTAGAAACAGATATTGGTATTTAGCAGAGGACATACTATCATTAGAGTGTATGGTTTTGAACAAAACCATTCAATCTCCTTGGTTTCTTGACACCAAGGATCCTGGCATTGGACTATCATATCAAACAGAGGTTGATGGCTGATCACTTCTTATTTTTCCAACATAGAAAGGCCATTACCTTCCCATTTCTACAATAGGTTGGCCCATTTTTGGTTCAACAAAGAACAACATTTGTTTCAGCAGAGGATATGTTGAACCATTTGTTTTTTAGAAAGGGAAAGGATGGATATATGACCCCCATTGTGTCATTTCTGCAAGAAATCCAACATACAAGCATCATCCAAATGTCTTAGTAGAAAGGACTACAAAACTAGAGTTATGAGAAGAGGTCAAGAATATGCTAGGATGTGGGACTCTCATCCCAAGCTAGTATAGTACAGACCACTCATCCTATAGAAAGACCACACTCAGAAATGCAGTCGGGAATGGATGTGGATTGGCAACAGAATAAAAGGACTAAAGGGGATGAGGAAGTTGAAACCGAAGACAATGTGACAAGGAGTTTGTATTAAAGGAAATGTGTGATGCAAATAACCCAAGGGGAGAATGAGTTTGAGGAGCCAACCTTAACTATTGAACACCTCCCCTCAACCTTGTTATCAACAGGAGTCATAAAGAAAACAGTTGTCGAGGGAGAAGCAACAAAAAAGAAGCCCTCCTTATTCTCTCACTACTTGGATATCAAAAGGCACAATAGGGAGATGAAAATGGAGATTTAACCTCAAGAAATGGGGGAAATAGTACAAAAAAAAATATTTACAGCAGTGGATTATCAACAAGGTTGTAACATCCCCGCTATAATCCTTGGTTTAATTAATGCTTAAAGTAGATATGGTGAAATGTGGCTATGGCCAATCAATGTAATATGAAAAATGTATTTTTGAATTTTTAATAACTAAATATGATACCAACTGCTGGTGGATATTAACAGAGATGGGTTTTGATTAATCCACAAGGGAGAGGAATGTCTAGGACTGTCTAAGAGGGGCCCAATGGGGGAATTATTTATGGGTATTAATTCAACCCATATTTGTGAATTTTATTATCATTTGGGACAACCAACTTCTATTTTCCAGTTGAGTGTATGAGAGCCCAATCATTGAATACCTATAAGAGGTTAGGTGTGAGAGTCACATCCCATAGTTATTGGAAACATGGGGATGAATACAATAAGTTTGGGAAAGAATGCGAGTCAATTTTTCTTGGGAAAAGAGAGGAAATTTGTATGGGCATTTACATGCATGTTTTTGGCATGAACAACAAGAGAGAGTAGGGGAAAATAGAATGGGAGATGGAAAAGGAAGCCTAGGTCAATTCTAGAGCATGTTGGAGCATTTTGGAGCTAAAAATTAAAGAGCCAAGTTGTCAATATTGAAGAGTGAGCTCTTAGTGAGTTGCAATGTAACATCAAGTGATTGTTGTTGTTTTTATTGGTAGTTTTCCTCGTAATGAGTTCCCTTGAGTTCCAAGTAGTGATATTCCCGGTCACCTATGCTAGAGAGACCTTGATAAATGAATGGGACACCTAAATAACTAAAATAAGTGAAGGGGTGTTCCTTGGGTTGGGAAAGTCAAGGGGAAGAGAGCTAGAGGAAATTCAGGATAGTTGTAGGAGAATACTAGTGGATTGTGAGATATTGAGCTATGAGTGGACTATGAGAGACACCCTTATTTTGTGGATTCCTAGTCCCATATCAGGGGTGACTTGCTATTTATATTTGGAACAATAATTATATGGTTTGGTGGAACATATGTCCCAAGCAGTTGGTTGCCCAAGTGTTTTAAAAAAATAAGTGTTTACTTGTTTTTCTGAGTTATTTCATGATTTTAATTGGTTTGCTTAACTTTGTGTATGTGAATGGTTTAGTTGTTATTGTATATGAGTTTGCTATTTTCATTTGTGTCCATTTATTCATGTGGTAGTTCCATATAGTTAAATGGTACCATACAATGGTTAAATTGTGTATACTTCATAGCTAGTAAGCTATAGGATTTTGGTTAGCAACAAAATTTTGATTTTATGTGTATTTTCATGTAGTAATGTTCCTAGGTTAAGCTAGGGAAATGTTACATATTGGTATCAGAGTTCAAGTTTCAACACCGACTCTGTATGGGCCAACAGCCAGTTCAAAGTTTGCAAACAATTCGTTGTTGCAGAGTTTTCATGGTGACAAATTTGGGAAAATTTGGGAAAATAGAGTGAAATCCCCAATTTCTTGAGAAAATGTGAGTTGATTCATCTCATAATAGTCGAAGAGTGGAT
>SNQJ01S0010278.1:269-10283 GCA_010110895.2 Picea sitchensis
TGGCAGTTAAATTTCTCGACCCTAAACTTTCCATCTTCCGAAATTGCTCCCACTCAAACCAGGAACCCTCTTTTCCTGCGAGTTACCTTTTGCTCTGATACCAGTTGTTAGAAAAACAGGACCGTGGAGAAATAACATAAAACAAATGTGGAAACAAAACACATAAGACACACAATAAAATAGAGTAACAGATTTACGTGGTTCACCCAGTGTGGGCTACGTCCACCAGATAAATTGCCAGGTCCTTCCTTTATTATTATCCAGCATATGAAGGGATACAACCTACAACAAACCCGCTATAACTTCCTCTTCTTTCTCTCATAGTATCCCATCTCAAAATACAATATTTGCCATCAATCATAGCCGTAATACATTTTTCTCATAAAAGAGGGTTTCCTTCTAGGGAAAAAAACCCTAACATAATCTCTATCGTTAGATCTGCAACCTTATAATTAACGGTCTAGATTTATAATGAAATTACAATATACATTTACAAGGCAATTTTTCCTTCAGGGGCTTTGCCCCCGAACCCCTGCTGGGGGCCCACTTTCCCTCAGACCCCCCAGCCGGGGGGATAGCCCCCCTGGATCCCACAGAGGGGGTACCCCCCCTCTACACTCCCCCGCGTGGAAGAGTGTACATACTTCTGAGGAGTAAATACTTCATGGAGTATAAACACGGCTGAAAGTAAAAGACCTCTGAATCAGGAAGATAATCAGGCTCCACAACCAACATGAACCTCCAAAACATAATGCATGAGTATAGGTACCTTTCAAATACCTAATAATCCACTTTGCTTCCTCCCAATGTTCTTTACCTAGATTGTTCATACACCTACTCACAAATCCCACTACATATGCAATATCTGGTCTTGTGCAAACCATTGCAGACATCAAACTGCCAACTACTGATGAATAAGGGACCCTGGACATGGATTCTATCTCCTTTTGTGTCTTGGGAAACATTTCCTTGGTTAATTTGAAATGACTGGCCAAAGGTGTACTAACTGGTTTTGCATTCTGCAGTCTGAACCTCTCCAACACCTTCTCTATGTACTCACCCTGAGACAATGTCAAATTGTGATTTTTCATATCTCTTGTTATTCTCATACCAAGGATTTTCTTTACAGCACCCAAATCCTTCATCGCAAATGAACTAGTTAATTTATTCTTGAGCACATTTATATCCTACATATTAGATCCTACAACAAGCATGTCATCTACATACAATAGCAAGATATATCTCTTTAAAATAAACACAATGATTAGAATGACATATACTATAACCTTGTGTTAGGCTATGAAAAAGGTATAAATATTTTCCTTTTTCCCACATTTCATGATATCATCTTGATTGACTTTTTGGTTATTTAGGAGCAAATAGAATAGAAAATCAATAATATAATCTTTTGCGTTATTGATAAAGTTAGATTACATAGATCCTAAATATGATTGGAATTGTCTGGTTTCATTACAGGATTAGTTAAATATTGTCAAACCCAATATAGCAAAGGAAATCTTGAAGATGCGCAAGCTATTGGAGGTTGAGGATTGCATGGCACAAGGAAGTTTTGAAGATGATTGAGTTTCTCGTATTGTAACTTTATAATAGTAAAGCAATCCTGAGGATCTCTCGATCCTCATGAAAGCTTAATTTACCTAGACTATTGTAATATATAAAGGGTAAAATAGACCTTGAAGAGGAGGAGAATTGCATCCAAGAACTCAGAACTTAGACTTGCTATGCGTTAGCAGTTTTTGTAACATGTTGTACCAGTTATAAAATTAATAAAAGCTTCGAGCGGTTTTACCATTTCTATATACTGAATTTCCAATAGCAGTGCTTCTGCAGACCAAGGGCCCAGTCTGAAGGAGCTACTGTTCGACCTGTACTTGTATCAATTCAATTTCTGTTTTGTGATTCGATTCTCTTTTACAATAGTTAAATGAATGCATAAGTGTGCTGATGATTCCATGTCAATTGAAAAAGATAGATGTTCCTGAAGCATTAGATGATTGCTGTTCCAATTTCCATTACTGAGATTTGATGCGTGACACTTCCTCATAAGTTCACACTTGCTGTTCCTTTCACTTAGTTTACAATTGTTGTTCCTTTCACTTAGTTTACAATTGTTGTTCCTTTCTGTTAAAATATAGTTGTTATTTATTTCGATAGAATTACGATTGTTGTCCCTTTTCAATTAGATTACAGTTCCTGTTTCTTTGCATAGGTAGAGTAATTTTCCTTTTTCTTTCCAACAACTTGATTCATAGCAATAGCTAATTCTGCAAGTCTGTACTTAGATTCAATTACTGCTTTTACAATGAATTCAATAGGTTAATTAGTTCTTTTCCATTAGACAGATTTAGATTTCAATTCCTAGAATCTTTAATGAATGTTTGAGGAACTCGATTGTTGATAAACTCAGATCTGTTTTAACTACACGATTTTAGCCTCTATAATCTATCTGCATAGACTTTGTCGATGTTCTTTGAGATAAAAGAAGAATCCTCGGGTTGATAAATTAATGTTAAACTAAGGCTGTTTTAGACATCTTTAGAGCCCAACATTTTGGCGCTGTTGCCGGGGAAGAATGTCAAAGGTAGCATAGATTGTGCCTCTGGTGGATTAGGTATTGAATATAGAAGGTAAGAACCTATGTAGGTGATAAGTAAGATGCTTATGCCAGCGCCTACCTCTAGCTGACATAACAAGAGGTAGCATAGGTGTTTTTTTTCTTTCTTGATTTTTTTCTTTTTTTCGTTGTTGTGTGAAGTGTGTATGACTAAGAAGAAATATTTTGAAAAACCGAAACCCCCACCAAAAATTACCAAATCCCAGGGCTCGGTGCTCCCTGGAAGAAGCACTTTCATAGACGACATCTCCAAAAAGAAAAGTCTCAAGCTTCGGTTGGACCTAGAAAAGGATCTACCCGAATCTAACATGTGGCAGTTTCACCAACTGCAGCCCACGCTGAGATCCATAGCAAAACTAAAGTGACTGAGCAAAGCTTTCAGAGAACAGATCTTCCACCCCTCGACCCTTTAGAAGAGGGAAACTCTTGTAATCTGAAGGAAGGAGAAGGAGAAACTAGTGGGATAGCCGAGATAGACCCACCAACTGAGCCCGAATATCCTGTGAAATAAGAAGGCATACCCGAAATCCCAGATTGAGGAAGTGCAATCAAATCCCCTAGAGGATCAGATAACCAACCAATTCAAATAAAGTACCCAGATCAAGAAATCCCTGAAGATTTATGGCATATTTTCGATCAAATGGCACAACCAAATCCACAATGTCCCCAAACTTCCATTTTGGAATATCCGATAGTTGATCCAATCACCAATGCCCCCATGAAGGCAATTCCCCTACAAAACCTACCAACCTTTCATGGATTAATCTCAGAAGACCCGGACGCATTCTTATTTGAATTTTATGTCCTATGTAGAGGGTATGATTACACCTCTGAACCCCAAAAACTAAAATTTTTCCCCTCCACTCTGAAAGGAGCAGCTCTATGTTGGTTCATGGGATTGGGAGGGGGAACTATAAACTCATGGAACGAAATGAAATAGGCCTTCTTGAAAAAATATCAAAATTATTGTAGAAATAGAGACTTAAAAGAAGAAATCTTTCAAATGATTGCAAAAGAAAATGAATCATTAGAAGAATATGTTGAGAGATTTCAATATAATTTACAAAGATCACCCTATGGCACGTTACCAGATGAAGTTCTTAAGGCAACTCTGATTAAGGGTATGAAAGATGAATGGGTAGAAACGTTAAATTTAATGGGGAAGGGTGATATTTATCAAGAGGCTTACGACAAAATCGTCCTACTGTGCATCAGGTGCTCTAAAGGAAGTTCAAAGGCCAGATCAGGGATGCGTATCCCCCTCACTAGAAATAGCAATATTACCAGTGGGGGTGTTACACGAGATGAAGTCGGTAATCTCTTAGAAAACTTCAAAACAGATATTCTGAGCACTCTGACTACACAATTGGATGTATTACAGGCCAAATGGAAGAAAACAGAAGCAGAACAAACGTTGGCCATATTTTGCCACAGGTGCAGAAGGAAACATGGTCCAAGGGATTTCCCTTTGGACGTGGTTTGGGTTTGTGCTATCTGTGCAAAAGATCATGATACGAAATAATGTCCATCGCTTCCTAGACTAAACGCTGTCTTTAGAGAACCAAAAGAAGAAACAAAGCCGTTATGTCTGATGGCCCAGTGACGTCAATGGCATAATCGACCTCCAAATATACTATAGGACCCTTCCTCTTTCCTCTCTGGATAGTATAATCAGCAGCAAGTTCCTGGTAGCACATGGAAGGGTTATCCGTTTACTAATCAAAACTAGCAACCCTAGCAATACCCAACTACAAATCCCAATTGGAAAAACCAACGTGCTGCAAATCCTCCATGGAAAAATCAACCAACCACAATTTCTACTTGGCCTCACTCACAATATCCCACCTCATCCTGGAAAAACTCAAATAACAACATCTACCCTTCACAGTGGCCCAATATGACTACCCAAAATCGAAATTGGAATTAGAGTTGGCAGCGCCCCATGGGGACAACCAACCAACCCATAGGGATGGCCCCTCAAACTCAGCCTACGCTACAAGCACCACTCCAATTGCCTCAAAATCCGCAATCACAATTGCACCCTCAACTACCAACCTAGCCTCACCCAAATCCAAATAACAGACCGACTCAACTCATCTAGATTATGGAGAATGGGGAAGGAGAGACCAACTTGGTAGGGTGCAGTGAATTATGGTTGAGATCGGGATGGATAATCTCTCTTGAAGAAAATAACGTTTTAAAGAACAAGAGAGTGGAAAACAACCAACAATAACACCTTCAACTGTGGTAATAACAGAAGAAATCAAGCAAGGGGGGAACATAGTCGAACCACAAGATCCTGATAAGGATCCAACACCCTCCCCTTCGTTCCTTGAAAGATTGATGATAACAAAACCGTTCGTATATCCCAACTTTGACATAGTAGGGGAAATCAAGAATTTATATATTAAGATTCCACTACTGCAAGCTCTCCAGGACATTCCAATCTACGAAAAAATGATCAAGGAGCTATGTGGGAGAAAGATTGTTAGAAAAATTAAAAATACATCATCAATAGTCTGTGTGGTAGGAGCCTTGTCTGATCTAATTTTAGGTAGACAAGAACCGGTCAAATATGCAGATCTGGGGAATCCCATAGTGACATTTTAGAGCCAGGGCTATTCTTTTCCAAATACACTAGTCTATTTGGGAGCAACCATCAACATCATAACTATGGAAACTTGCAATACCCTGGGTTTTAACTCCTTTGAGCCCACCGTAATAATGCTTCAGTTGGTAGATCGATCGGTAGTTCGACCAATTGGCACATTACATGATGTAGCCATCTTCATCGACTCTTGGGAATATTTGGCAGACTTCCTCATCATCAACCCACAAAGTGGACTTGAAGGGCATCCATTAATACTGGGCAGACCATGGCTTTCAACAATAGATGCGTATATAGGATGTCGAGCAGGTAATATGACAATCACTAGAGGGGGTATCACAAAGAATCTCATTTTATATCCTCCTTCTAAGCCAAGTCCAACTTTTGTATATCCACAATTGCCACCATCGGTATACCCAAAGAGGTATTTACGAGCCCCTCTTACATAGGAGGAAGCCCTCAGACTTAAAAACCAGCTAGAGGATGACGTAATCAGTGGGTTTATCAATAGTCCAGCCACCATGAGCAACTCGACCTGCCAGATGCTCCAAGTTGTTCTAGATTGTGAAGCACATGGAGACATTCTAGAAGATTTAATGGAACAACAAATTCCAAGTACAATGGTTCATAACAGAAAACCCATCGAGATTGCACCAGGTAGGTCGCTAAACATCAATGCCAATTTAGATGAACAACAACAAAAAAATATAATTAAGGTCCTCTCCAAATACTAGCAAGATTTTGCATGGGAATATTCCGATATGAAAGGATTGATCCGCAACTCTGCACACACTACATTTATGTTGAAAAGGATGCTCGACCAATCCGATAGCCATAGAGAAGGTTGAATCCTCACCTTAGGGATATCGTTAAAGAAGAATTACAAAAGTTGTTGGACGTAAATTTTATATATCCCATCTTAGATAGTCGGTGGGTTTCCCCATTAGTGATCATCCCAAAGAAAAATGGGAAATGGCGAATTTGTGTCGACTATAGGGAACTTAACAAAGCCACTCAAAAATACCACTTCCCTTTGCCTTTCATTGACCAGGTCCTGGATACTTTGGCAGGAAAGAAATTCTTTTCTTTCTTAGACGGTTTTAGTGGGTACAATCAGATTTAGATTGCCCCAAAATATCAAGATAAAACTACATTCACATGCCCCTGGGGCACTTTTGCATACAGAGTATTATCCTTTGGACTTTGTAACGCTCCAACCACTTTCCAAAGGGAAATTATGAGCATATTCAACGATCTGATCAACGAAGGGCTTGAAGTCTATATGGATGATTTCACTCCTTATGGCGATGAATTCGATCAAGCACTGAATAACCTGGAGAAAATACTAGAGTGGTGCATTGTGACTAGGTTATGTTTAAGCCACGAAAAATGTCACATGATGATGACAGAAGGTGTGGTACTAGGGAATTATATCTCTGCGGATGGAATTAGGGTAGATCCAACAAAAATAGAGGTAATCCTTAATCTACCTACACCACACACACAAACTAAGGTACGTAGTTTCCTTGGCGCTTCAGGATACTATCATAGATTTATGGAAAATTTTGCAAGAACCACTGCACCTTTACATGCTTTGACTGGTAATGTAGATTTTTAGTGGTCAGACAAGTGTGATGTGGCATTTGCAGAACTCAAGAATTTGATCTCGACAACATTGGTGCTTAGGGGACCAAATTGGAAAATAACATTTCACATCTCCGCCGATGCATCAGATATTTCCATAGGTGCTGTCATTGGACAAGAGGAGGATAAGAAACCCTACTCCATTTATTTTATTAGCAAGAATCTCAATCCAACTGAACTTAATTACACAGTAACAGAGAAATATTTTTTAGCTGTTATACATGCCATCAATAAATTTCGTCATTATATAACAAGCTATCTAGTCATTCTGTATACTGATCATTCTGCTAATAGATATCTAGCTAATAAACTAATTACTAATGGATGGGTCACTTGATGGTTGTTACTATTGCAGGAATTTGATATCACCATCAAAGATCGATCTGAGAGAGAAAACCTTGTCGCAGACTTCCTATCCCGCATATCCAAAACGGATGACTCCTTAACAGTCGAAGATCAATTTCCAGACGAGCATCTGTTTTCCGTTACTACAAATCTACCTTGGTACGCTGATGTGGAAAATTACCTGGCAGTGGGATGATTACTGACACATATTTCATCAAGGGAAAGAAAACCGATCATCCAACATAGCGCACGATTCGCCTGGATCAACAGATATCTCTTCCATATAGGAGTTGATCTCCAGATCCACAGATGCGTAGGAGACGACGAAATCTATGACATACTTAAGGCTGGACATGATGAGCCCTGTGGTGGGAATTTTGCACATCGTAGGATTAGACACAAAATTTTGTAGATGGGCTATTATTGGCCCTCAATATTCAGAGACGTGAAGAAATATGTCCAGACCTGCGATAGTTGTCAATGGATTGGAAAACTAGGTCAGACTGATGAAATGCCTTTGAAAGCACAAGTAGTTGCAGAACCATCTGAGAGATGGGCACTAGACTTCATTGGCCCCTTCAATCCAAAGTCAAATCAGAAGGCCTATATTCTAGTTGCAACGGACTACATGACTAAATGGGTAGAGGAATAAGCCTTACCAAATGCAACAGAAGAAGTAGTCATCAAATTTGTTTTCAAATTATTTGTATGCTATGGACTACCAAGAGAAGTAATTACTGATGGGGGGTCACAATTTATAGCTCATATAATCACCACCACCCTGGATAATTATCATATCAAACACATAATTACTTCTCCGTACCATCCACAAGTAAATGGGCAAGTGGAAAGCACCAATAAAGTCCTGGAGGTAATCCTGACAAAGACTGTCTCAACAAACAGAAAGAATTGGGCTTCGGAGCTCCCAAATGTCTTATGGGCTTACCGCACAACATGGCGTAACACCATTGGCTACTCTCCTTATCATTTAGTCTATGGAAAAGAACCCATATTTCCAATCGAGTTTGAAATCAAGACTCTAAGGATGGCCCATGAAATCAGACTGGATCTTACAAAAGAACATAAATAGCACCTTCAACAACTCAACGAATTGGATGAAGCACGTTTGTCTACTATAGAGTGCATGACTGTTATTCAACAACAGAGAACGACCTGGCACGACAATCATATCAAGAAAAAATCATTTAGAAAAGGTGATTGGGCGCTCCTCTATGATTCCAAATTATAGGATTTTCCGGGAAAATTACAGACATGGTGGCTAGGACCATACGAAATCAATGAAGTCCATGATGATGGCACAATCACGTTAAGCACCATCGATGGGTCCAGATCTCCATTTAGGGTCAATGGACACCAACTACGACTTTATCATCAGCCACCCTCAAAAGAATATTTCTACCAGGAAGTAAGTAAGGATCCTACCGTTCGAATTGTGGCTGGTTGGGAAGGTAATCCAGCCACCCCAACTCTATAAATGTTGAATTTTGCTGACACTGTATATATTGTATATAATTTTTTAATTTTTTTTGTTTGTAGCTTTTATTCAGATCTTTTTTTTTACAGTCATTCGAGAAAATCAGAACTAGAGAGGATAACTGTAAATGAACTCATTTAGCACACTTTTCGGTTCTGAAACTCCTGCTTCATCCCATCACCCAAACCCCGTCTTTCGCAGAGAAATGAATGTGTCATGGTTCAGCAGCAGCAATTGGGTAACTATAAAAAAATTCATAACATTAACAAACCATCCACTACTTAATTTTTAAATAAACCAAATCATAAAGGAATTTAGTTGATAACTAATCAACCTTGACTTCAACCAAAATACATTTCCAGGTTTCTAAAAATTACTTATTCAGATGGTTAAAAACCTAACAATTGTTGTTCCTTTAGCGCGCCTGTTTTTCCTTTGAACGAAACAATTGTTGTTCCTTTTGCGCGCCTGTTGTTCCTTTGAACGGAACAATTGTTGTTCCTTTTGCACACCTGTTGTTCCTTTTGCGTGCCTACTATTCCTTTGAACAAAACAATTGTTGTTCCTTTTGCGTGCTTGCTGTTCCTTTGAATGGAACAATTGTTGTTCTTTTTGCGCACTTTTTGTTCCTTTGAATGGAACAATTGCCCTTCCTTCCCTACATTCCTGATAGAACGTTAAACCATTCCTTTGGGGTACAACTTCCACTGAATAATTTTCACTAGCATTATTTCCAATGATCTATCATTATTTTGTGGACTATCTCCCATACCTTATCAAATTGTTTTTTTTGGATTACTTTCTTCAAAATATCTTAAACTTTGTTCATAACCTGTAACCACCATAATTTGTTTCTTTTCCCTTATACATACAAATACACTTAAATGATATCTCACCCTTATAATTAATAAGGATTCTGAGACACACTTTTACTTGGCATCCTTACACTTCTTCATGCCATCCCTTACTCTTAAGGAGTAGATGAGCCTCCCTTCATACACTGAAAAAAAAAATAAAAAAAAATAAAAAAATCAATAAAATTTCTTTCTTTTTCCACAAAGAATAGGGGGTCTCATCACGAGCCAACCTACCACGATCATAGGATAATAACCTAAGTGACATTCCCACTATGGCTACCACACCAGGGCAATGGCCTTTGACATTTCCTTGTCAAAGGACAAGAGGTTTCATCACGAACCGACTTGTTCACCTAAGTTACAATCTAGTGAGTGGCATTATCACCATCTGGTTATCAAACCAGGATAATGGTCTTTTTAGGGAAAAATT
>SNQJ01S0010278.1:36376-47155 GCA_010110895.2 Picea sitchensis
TATTATGTTACTTTTATTGATGATGCAACTAGAAAAACTTCGGTTTATTGCATTCAACAAAAATATGATGTTTTTGATACTTTTAAGAAATGGAATGCCTTGGTTGAGAATGAGACATGATGCAGGAGAATCGCTCCACCTCATCACATACAAGCTGATTAACATGCATGGTACACATTCAAGGAAGGGAGAGGCACCACCCTCTCATTTTTCCTTCAAGAATCTAAGGCGTGATCAAGGAAATTAATGTCAGCAGGTTGGAAGAGACAAGTTGTACCTTCGCACAAGATGGAGATAAGGTCACCATTAAGTGGTTGACGGTAGGAGGGATCTGCATATGATTTGGAGTAGATTTCCATATTTGTAATTTTCCCATTAGACAAGTGTTTTGAATGGTGATTTGACACCACTATCTTAGCTTGGAGGGAAGCTTTTCGATCCCCTCTCATATAAATCTTGTATTGTTACCAATAGTGAAAATAAAAAATTGTATGTAGGGGGAGAGAGTCGAGACTCGATAGTAGTCCGAAATCACATATTGTAATGGACATTCCACCATTAATAGAAAAGAACAGTATTTCCTATTTGTTAATTTCTGTGTAATGTATACTAGGTTATGAATGTCATTTGTATGCATTTGAATTGTAGATAAATGTTAGAAATTATCTGCAGGGATAGAGACACAATTTTCTATATGTAAGTGTGTTGGATTAAATCTGGTTCTCTAGCTAAGTGTAAGGAGTGTGTGACAGAGGGTGGAAACTCTTAATTAGATGCAAGAAGTGCGTGTCTGAACTCAGTGGAGTCAGAAAAGAAGCTTCCAGGAGGGCACACTAGGAAAATTCACAAACTCAGGGGGAAATTTCAAGGTGGCTGGGTCCCTTGGAAAGAAAGACTGCATAAGAGGAAGCACAATTCAAAGTTACTGAACACTCTGAAACACTCTGCCAGGAGGGCATCGAGATAGTGTGAGCGTGCACAAGAACAAAATGGTTGGAAGAGTTGGAATCCCTAAGATAACCCTGGGGTTGTTGAACACTCTAAGGAAGGAAGTCATTGCAAGAGTGCATCGACAAAGAAAAGGAGATGCCTTAAGATGCTCAGATAGTCTAAGGGAGAAGCTATAAAAAATCCTAGCTGAGCGCAAGGAGTGCGTCGAGGAGATTGTAAGTCCATCTTACAAGCTCAAGAGGAAGAGAGAGAAGTTTCCAGGAGGGCACAAGAAATTTCATTGAAGGACATAGAAGAACGGGGAACCGCAAGGGTTTTCAAGACAAGCAAAGTTGCAGGAGATTCTGCGCAGAACTCTGCAAGGAGTGCCGAAGAAGTTCGAGAATAGCCTAAGTCTTGAAAGAGGAACTTGTGATAAGTGTGAAAAGGGGTTGAGGACTTTCCAAAGTCCCGAAAACCGTGAAATTGTCCATCGTCAGAGGATATAGACGGCAGAAGATCGAGAGGTTCGGGAGCAGGAACTTCAGAATGTTTTCCAAGAGAAAACAAGGATCTTCACGAAGTAGTGAAGAGAAATTTGAATCTAAGTCATTGGATCTAGAAGGACACGGGACAGAGATCCATGTATTTCGGAGGAAGAACCGTTCGAGAAAATTCAAGAGGAGAATAGCTGAAGAGATGGGAGCTGAGGCAATCCTAGATTTCCATTGAGATAGGATACGTGGGGAGAAATCAACACTTCACTGATTTGCAAATCGGAAAGGAAGGAATTGAGAGAAGAGAGGACACGTGAAGTTCAAACTCACAATTTGATCTCAACCATCGAACGTGAGAAGAACATGGACTGTAGATTTGGTCTCGGAGAATCTGTCAATTCAGGAATAAGGAAAAAGGGTACAAGAAATTTGTGGAAGTATCGAAGCATGGGGTCGCGAAGGGAGCTATCCCACGGTCATATTCCATGCTCACATCAAGAAGGGAGCCTAGCATAGAGAGCTAGTGTCCGTTGGTGTTAAGATTTGAAAAGAGCTAAGGAGAGGGTCCGCGGGTGCCACACAACCTATGCCAAGAAGGTGAAGGGCTTGTGTCAAGTTAAATTGGTTCCCATTAGGATCCTGGTGAACCATTCGGTTTGGTGACTTGAAAGATCCTAGACCGAGAGGTTGAGCAACCCCGAATTCAGAGGGAAGAAGGGGGGGTCTAGTCCAGAAGTGGTATCAGAGCCAGATTTTGCTCTCAGGTCAGAGGAAGGAGATACTCTGATACCAGAAGTGGTATCAGAGCCTGATTTTATTCTCAGGTGGGAAGAAGGAGATAAAGAGCTTGATTGTCTATAGATTGTAGAAAAAGTTAAAGAGAGATACAGTAAGACACTCTATGGAGACTGTTGTGAGGTATGCAACAGGGGATGAACTGTAGTTGAAGCAGGATGGCTATTGAAGGTCATAAACAAGGTCGAGGAGAAGTTTATTCGTAGAGAATCAAAGCAAAGATAGAAAAGGATCTCAATGAAATCTGGGTAGAAATGGAAAAGATAGCATTCAAGATGCAGCAAGAGGAAAAGGTATGCTAGAGGTATGAATGGCCTTTGAAGAGGACAACTAAATGGCTTGTTCAGAAGTTGTTGGGAAAAAGGAAGAAACATGTGTTAAAAAGGTGGCTAAGGTATGTTGAAAACCTTAGTGATGAGGGAAAGAGATCTGGGAGAGGTCTCATAGGTTGCCAGGTGGGCAATGAGAAGGGATCAGTGGATCTCGTAAAATGCCAAGTGGGCAGAGGAGACATCCCAAATTTCCAAGTGGGAAAGGGAGAAGAGATGAGCTCAGTTGAAAGTTCACGTCAACACGAGGTGTTGACAGATGGAGAGGAGGAAGAAATGCCTCATCCATATGAAGATTCATGCATAGCTGCAAGTCGCGTGAATGAAGATGATGACAAGTTGGAAACTTTCATGACAGAGGAGAAGGATAAGAGGAGCATTCTAGTCTTTAGAGGAGTCATGATATTCCTACCAAGAAGCCAAGGAGAGGTTAGCATGGAGGTTGCAGATGCAATAGGAGGACAACAAGTTGAGACTGTCATGGAGGAGGAGGAACAAATATTGAAGTCTATCCCAACAGAGGAGGAATGCCCAGTTGGATTACTCACCCAGTGGGAAATGGAGTTAAAGGCAGTAGAGGATTAGTTAGACAATCTGGAACCAGAACGTGGCTGCCATAATATAGGCATGCCAGAGGAGACACACTGGCACGAGTTGCAGCTAGAGGAATATGGAATGGAACCAGCCGAAGAACTGACATGAGTCAATCTGTCAGAATTAATAGCTGAACGGAATCCCAATGATGAGAAATTTGCAGGAGTGGAAGCTACAACAGAGTGGCAATCTAAGGCCACAAAATATGAAGAAGATAACATGGGAGATCAGTGTTATTTACCCATTGACAAGGAAGAAGTGCAACAAGATAGTCTGCAAAAGGAAATCCAGTCGATGGAGCAGTTGGACGAAGTGGTTGAGGAGATAAGGAAGCTGATGTTGGGATCGGTAGAGGAAGCGGTCAGCAAGGAGAAGCTGAACAAAAGGAAACCTGCATAAGGAGTGGGGATGATGCAACAACAACAACGAAGCAGAGGAGCAGAAAGACAACTCCAGGAAAATTTTTGGGATATAGGAGGATTTCAACCGAGCTGGGAAGATCATGAGCAGGAGCTCATGATTTTCGTAGCCATGGAGTATGATGAAGGAGAATCGCTCCACCTCAACATGCACAAGACGATTAACACGTGTGGTATGCATTCAAGTAAGGGAGAGGTGCCTCCCTCTCATTTTTCCTTCGAGAACCAAAGGTGTGATCAAAGAAATTAATGTCGATAGGTTGGAAGAGCCAATTTGTGCCTTTGCACAAGCTAGAGATAAGGTCTCCATTAAGTGGTTGACGGTAGGAGGGATTTGCATCTGATTTGGAGAAGATTTCCATCATTGTAATTTTCCCAATAGACAAGCGTTTTGAATGGTGATTTGACACCACTATCTTAGCTTCGACTGAATCTTGTCGATCCCCTCTTGTATAAATCTTGTATTGTTACCAGTAGTGAAAAGAAAAAATTGTATGTAGGGGGAGAGAGTCGAGACTCAATAGTAGTCCGAACTCACATACTATAATGGACATTCCACCATTAATAGAAAAGAATAGTATTTCCTATTTGTTAATTTCTGTGTAAGGATACTGGGTTAGGAATGTCACTTGTATGCATTTGAATTGTAGATAAATGTTAGAAATCGTCTGTAGGGATAAAGACACAATTTTCTATCTGTAAGTGTGTTGGATTAAGTCTAGTTCTCTAGGCTAAGTGCAAGGAGTGCACGATAGAGGGTGGAAACTCTGTAAGCCAACTCAAGGAGTGCGTGTCTAAAATTAGTGGAGTCAGAAGAAAAGCTGTCAAAAGGGCACACCAGGATAATTCACAGACTCGGGAGGAAATTTCAAGGTGGTTGGGTCCCTTGGAAAGAAAGACTATGTAAGAGGAAGCACAGTTCAGAGTTACTGAACACTCTGAAACACTTTTCCAGGAGGGAATCAAGCTAGTGTAAGTGTGCACAAGAACAACACGGTTGGAAGAGTTGGAATCCCTAAGAGAACCCCAAAGTTGCAACACACTTTGAGGAAGGAAGGCTTTGCAAGAGTGCATCGACAAAGGAAAGGAGATGCCTTAAGATGCTCAAATAGGCTAAGGGATATGTCATCGAAAATCCTGGCCAAGCGCAAGGAGTGCGTCGGGGAGACTGTAACTCTATCTTACAATCTCAGGAGGAAGAGCGAGAAGCTACTAGGAGGGCATGAGAAATGTCATTGAAGGACATAGAAGAATGGGGAACCATGAGGGTTTTCAAGCCGAGCAAAGTCACAGGAGAGCCTGCGTAGAACTCTGGAAGGAGCGCAAAAGAAGTTCAAGAATAACCTAAGTCTCGAAAGAGGAATTTGCGCTAAGTTTCAAAGGGGTCGAGGACTTGTCGAAGTCCCGAAAATTGTGAAATTGTCCATCGTCTGAGGAGATAGGTGGCAGAAGATCGAGAGGTTTGGGAGTAGGAACTTCAGAAGGTTTTCCAAAAGAAAACAAGGATATTCGTGAAGTCGTGCAGAGTGATTCATATCCAGGCCATTGGATCCGGAAGGACATGTGGCAGAGATCCAAGTATTTCAGAGGAAGAACCCTTCGAGAAAATTCAAGAGGAGAATACTCGAAGAGCTAGGAGCCAAGGAAATCCTAGCCGTCCATTGAGATAGGATACGTGGCGAGAAATCAGTATTTCGTTGATTCACATATTGAAAAGGAAGGAGTTGAGAGAAGAGAGGACTCGTGAAGTCCAAACTCATGATTTAATCTCAATCGTCGAACATGAGAAGAATGTGGACCGTAGATTTGGTCCTGGAGAATCCGTCGATTCGAGAATCAAGAAAAAGGGTGCAAGCAATTCACGGAAGTCCTAAAGAACAGGGTCATGAAGGGAGCTAGCCCATAGTCATAGTCTGTGGTCACATCAAGGAGGGAGCCTCACAGAGAGAGCTAGCATCCGTTGGTGTTAATATTTTCAAAGTGCTAAGGAGAGGGTCTGCGGGTGCCACACAACCTGCGCCGAGAAGGTGAAGGGCCCGTGTCAAGTTAAATTGGTTCCCATTAGGAGCCCTACGAACCATTCAGTTCGATGACTTGAACGATCCTCGAACAGGATTTCGAGCAGCCCTGAATCTGGAGGGAAGAAGGGGGGGTCTGTGCCAAGATAGGAAAAAGGTTGAAGTGTTTCATATCAGACAATGGAGGTGAATATTGCAACAATGAGTTTGATGATTACTATTCATACCATAAAATTTGTAGATATAATACAGTTCCAGGAACACCACAAGAAAATGGTGTGTCAGAAAGGATGAACAGGACAATCATGGAGCATGCAAGGAGTATGATATTGCATCTTGGGTTTCCCTTACAGTTCCAGGTAGATGTTGTAGATATTGTTGTTTACTTAATAAACATAGGGCTTTCAAGCTCTTTTAATGGTGGAATTCCATAGGAGGCATAGAAATGTAATAAGGTAAACTATTATTTTCTAAAGACTTTTGGTTGTGAAGCATTTGTCCATATTGATAAAGAAAATAGAACAAAGCTTGAGGCAAAATCCAAGAAGTGTACCTTTATTGGATACAATGTTAATGATTTTGGTTATCTCTTATGGGATTATGAAAATCACAAAATCATTAGGAGTAGAGATGTCATATTCAATGAGAAGGTCATGTAAAAAGATCATTTGCAGGGAAAGATACAAGAAAAATAAAAACCAAAATACATAGTGTTTGATGAGATCACTGAAAAATAAATTCCAAGGGTACCAGAAAATCAAAATGTACAGCAACAGAAACAATAGGTACCTCAAATTTTTGCAAGCGTTGTTAGAATATCTACCAAGTTAAGTAGACTCCTTGAATCATAGTCTCCTTCATTGTATTATTTATTGTTGACCGATTCTAGTGAACCAGAATGTTATGAAGAGGCAATGAAGGTAGACACTAAAAAGAAGTGGGAGAAAGGCATGAAAGAGGAACTGGATTTCTTGGAAAATTACCAGACTTGAGACTTGGTTCAGTTACCTACAGGGAAAAGAGCATTGCAGAATAAATTGGTTTACAGGTTGACAAAAGAAGATGGAGGTAAAAAGTGGTACAAGGGTAGATTTTTTGTAAAGGGGTTTGCACAAAAGAAAGGTATAGATTTTGATGAAATATTTTCTCTTGTTGTTAAAATGACTTCAATTAGGACTATTTTAAGTATTTTGGCAGTAGAAGATTTGCATCTTAAACAGTTAGATGTAAAAAAAACTTTTCTCCATGGGGATTTGGAGGAAGATATTTATATGTGTTGGGCACTTTAATTGTCTAAATGAATAGAAAATTATGGTGTTTAATATAAATTGTCAACCCAGGGAAGTCTATTATTTCAAGATAACTGTGCATAGTCTATGCTAGATTATGGAAGCAACACTAATCTAATTGTAGTAGGGAAAAAGAAACAAAAAATATTACTAACACAATTATGATGACACAGCTAGAGTTCTACAGAATTGAAATCACAAATTGAAATCTAAACCGATGAATGTATACAAATTCTAGATTACCTAGTCTAATCTAACTTTCTATTTTACTTTTGCAGAAAGAAGTTCTTTACTAATTGCATAAAGAAATCTACTTATTGCAAGAAAGTAATCCACACTGTTATTTTCTTTTACTTGAAAACAAGATTTTAATCTAATGCACAAAAAGGGAAAGCATTTCTCCAACAATGTTCATCAATTGACTTTTAATTCTCATGAGACAAATTTATGTGCATCTAACAGGAAGGAACTAGACTATAACAACAACTGTATTCTAGAATTGTTTAATAGATAAACCATTCACATTAAAACAACTATTCTGGAATTCAAAAATAGAGGGGAATCTGTGAGGAAGGTGGGCCCTTTCCTTCTCATTGAATCCTCTCAAAGAAATAGGCTACGGTCTGCTAAAGAAATTCAATCCACTCTTCTATTGATTTGCCAAAATGTTGTGTACAATAAGCTTTACTTAACTTCACTTTCTCACAGTTAGAATCCGTGCCTCTGATTACAAAAGCTCTTCTATTTAAATTCAGATTCATTCAGTTAAAACAAACTCAGAACATCCTTGAGAATCCCCGATTCTCAAGATGTTCGTATGTTATCATTAATACAAGATATAGAACTAATCTTGTAAGTTGAAACATGTAATAGTAGGTGTAGCAGCTTTCGGGATCGGTGGCATTTGTTGCAATAGTTGTGTAACAGTAGAATCGGTGGCACCTATTGTAGAAGTCGTGCAACAACTTCTAGGATTGGTGCATAGCTGTAACAGCTTCCAAGATTGGTGCATAGTTGTAACATCTTCCAAGATTAGCACATAGCTATAACAACTTCCAATATTGGTGCATAGTTGTAATAGCTGGTGTAACAGTAATGACCATTCTTTAAGACTTGGTTGTTCTATTCATTTCGATCATTAGTTGAATAATTTTATGGGTAAAACATGTGAATGTTACCAATCAAACATGCTAAGTAAATGAAAATATAAAAGCAAGATAAATGATTCATACCTTGGGAAAAAAAGGTCTTAGCATGCATTATAGTAGGCATTATCTTAGAGATGATAAGTTTGAATAAGCAAAATATGTGATGAAAAAGGGACATTTCTGGGTCCTAACATGCCCCCCAACTGAAGACATTGCATGTCCTCATGCAAAACACATTCAAACCTTACTTTGTAGTTGAATTAGGGAACTGGCTCCTCCAATGAAAAACTACTAAGATAAATTGATAAGTGCCTGTATGGAAAAATGCTGTGCTAAAAAGAAAATCTGTGGTGTCAACAATCTGTTTGAGTTGCTTTGTTTTGAAGAACAGAATTAGTTTGAGTTTCTTGACTAACAACTCGTGAGGGAAACATAGGTTCCTGTTTGAAAGCTGACGGTAAACCAACAAATGCCTTATGATGTTGAGATCTCCTCAGTTGTGATGTTCTATGTGTAGCAGTAAGTGCATGTTCAGTATTGACTGAGAGAGTTGCTAGTCCTCCAGCAACTGACACTTTTACTATCTTATAACCTGACTCAAAGTATATGTTTCCACACTCAAATCACATGAGTTCTTTATTTCTGTCCATAACATCTTTTGTCAGTGCTAGGATGTCCAAAGTAATCCCTTCTGGATTCTTTTGGCGAGCTATCTCCAATTCCTGTTTCAGGGTATGTAACTCTACTTTGAGGCTTTCATTTTCTGTTATGAGTGCAACAATTTTGGAGTTTTCTGTAGTCCTTATCTTTCTCTCAATTTGGGCAAACAGTTGGGCAAGTGGAACATCCTCATCATTATTTGTAACTGGTTCTTGTGGAGTAGTTATACTGTCAATAGTTGTTTCTGGTGGAACAACAGTTTCTTTTGTAACAGTTGGGTCTATCATGACTGCTTGTGGAACAGCTTCATCCTTCCTGACTTGTTCTTATATACCAGTCCCATTGTTTGCAGCTGTCTCTACTGGAACTCTTAGTTCACTGGAAGAGACTAGTTCTTGTGTGACAGTATCTTCATCAATCATAGAGGATAATGGATGAAGATTAGGAATATCCTGTTCCATAGCTTTCCATCCAATTGTTGCTTTCGCAAAGCTGGTAGACTTGGTTTTTTTCCTAGATAAAATAGAAACGAAAGCAGAGGCTTTCTTCTTCATTGCTGGAGGAGGAACATGTTGTTCTTCCTCAACCACACACATAGGAAATTCAGGTATACCTGGGTCTGCTATGATCTGGAAATCATTACTTGACATATGATGCACATAATCATCATGCAGAGTTGATGATTCTGCTGCGATTGGAGTACATTCAGTCTGAATTGAGAGAATAGTTGCTTGCAGTTCTGGGAACAAAGTAAAAATTGGTATACGTAGCTCTATAGAGTTCTCTGTCACAGCAGAAGAAGGTGTTTGATTTGCTACTGATAAAAGTGGGTCAAGTTATTTCCAACATTTTCCCTTGAATGGACGTTTTCTTTTCTGAGATAATCTACCGGCAGTGATAGTAGGGCTTGGAACAGTTGTTGTAGCAATAGGTGGCTATGCTGGTGCAACAACAAAAGGGGTAGTCAGACTTGCTGTTGCAGTGGACCGTTCTGACCTTGTGCACTTTTTAGGTGATCCAGATATAGGAACAGGGGTTCTTTGTTTAGGAGTAGGGGGTAATTTTTCAATAACATTTGTCGCGACCAAGGGCTGGGACGCATGGCTTGGTGTAGTAGCTGGTTGTTCCTCATTTTGAGAAATCACAGCTACAGGTTGTGTCAATTCACCTCCATCAAGGATTGTCTGGTTGGTGCTAGGATGGCCGCAGGTTGTGCGTTTACTTATCTGGGTCGTCTTACGGGCAACGATAGTAGGGGTTTGGACTACTGTTGCAGCTGAGGGAAGAGACTCAAGAAGAGGTCCAAGCATATCTGTAGGTGTAGAAGGTGGTTGGTCTGCTACAACAGGTAATGGGTTATTGGAAATGCCCATTCCTTTTGGAATTAATAGTCTGATGAGTCTGTGATTAGAAAGGCAGTTCTTGGGGTTTTTGTATTTTTTTACAAAATGAGCCATGTTTTTCAATGAATGGAGGAGAAATAAGTAATGTTTATGAATTTATGATGTCACAGATGTGATAATAAGATGAAATCAAAAAAATAAACAACTTGGTACCTGCCTTCGCAGGTATTGAACCTTTTGATGAACTCTGCAACTTTCCCCCATGGCTCTAGTAAGGAATTGACATCCGCACCTCGGCCTTTTGTCCGAATTTGCTCATTGTTGGCGAGGAAAGATTTCTGAGCATCCAGAAGATGTGTTTTTCAGTTGAACCACCGGTATCCTATTGTTGGAAACCCTGTGATAGCAACAATGCTTTCTTCTAATATTGGAATCCTTACCCCATTCACTATTGAATATCCTTCGATGAGATTTTGACTAAACTCCAATACCTCGTCCTCATTAAATCCCCGCAGCTTCTTAAAATACGATATCCAACCAGCCTGGAGAAATATTTGGTAGGCCTCTGGGTGTAACAACAAAGTGTCCAAATTTGCGGGCTCATACCTCACAATTGATCCTCCCATGATGTTTGCTTGAGAGTTTAACAGGAACGTAGGAGGAGAGACTAGCACCTAAACCAGAAATGCAGCCGGTTCGAACGTGGTTTGCATGTAGAATACAGTGTCTCGGGAAAAAGAAGTGTGGTCGAAAAGGT
>SNQJ01S0010278.1:55666-76762 GCA_010110895.2 Picea sitchensis
ACTACACTTCATCAACAATCTACTATTTTTAGAGATCACTAAATAGGACCTTTCCTATTTTGTTTTGATTTTCCATTCTAGATCCATTTTTATAGGATCTCATCCTACACTCGTTATATCTGTTTTGATTTGACTATTTTTAGTAAATCTGATCCATCTTTCAAGGATCTAGATTCCATCTTGTAAGGCTATAAAGCCAAAGACATTTGGAGCACTAGGGGGTTCAATTCTGGATACATTTTTGGCTATGTACTTTGACACTATCTTGCCATATGAATGAGAGTTTTCTTTGGTCATTATATATCAGTCTGTTCATATATTCCATTACTCTATATTTAATTCCATTCATTTTAGTTGTTCAGAACTGTCATCTTCTGATATAGCTCGTGGATATGAATTAGATCTCCTTTATATTCTTGTATAACCCTACAGATTTGTACTTGGTTATCTTGAATGTTTTTCTTCATACCTTGATTATTTTCTATAACTGATATCTAGTTTCTCAAAGCACTGTTTATTTAGAGGCATGACATGTTGTCTTTTTGCTAAGCCTTCTCAGTTATCCCATTGTTTCAAACACTCGATTGTTAGTGATTTCTTAAGTTACCAAGCATCCTTAGCCTACAACCCTAAGGAGTTTCTTGGATTGATAACAAATTGGCGCCGTTGCCGGGGAGAGGAGATCGAAGCTCAGCTTCCTTGGGAGACGACAAGATCCAGCTTTGATGATAGACAAAGCTTGGACATCATTTGGTTGTAATTATCTATCTAGTGACTCCATGAAGGACTGATTCAGTGGCGACTCCACAATAATCAAATGTCAAAAGCGTTTGCAGCTCTTTTGGCTCGGAGGTTTGCACCTCTTGACTTCTCAACAGTTCCTGGTTTCCCACATCCATTTCCTTCTATTAGGGAGATCACCTTCCAAGATTTGCAGAAAAGAAAGGAGATAATCCTTCAGATCATCTCATCAGATTTCATCAATGCATGATTCAACTGGATATAAATCATGAGGATGTGCTCATGAAGATGTTTGTCTTCTCATTAGAAGGAGATGCTCGCGAATGGTATTGATCTTTACCTCCTTATATCATATCTTATTTAAAAGAGTTTCATACAGTATTCCATCATCGATGTGAACAAATTTTTGCTCGGGAAATTCTTCTTGAGGGTTGTTGTGAAGAATTTCATGCACATATTCAAAATGTTTATTCTTCTAATTGTGAACATGAAGTTCTTTCTGTTATTGTTGTTCAAGAGGAAGATCCTCAAGATAGAGTTTATGTGAATATTGATGATTGTGTGACCGAAGATTCTCGGGATTCTTCTTCTTATGTACTTACTACTTTAAACAAAAAGTAAAAGGATTATAGGGTAGGGGAAGAAGAAGATGAATTTTCAGCTGAAAGTCTCTTTAAAGAATGTTGTGATGAATTTGGAAAGCATGTTCAAAAGGAAGCAGTTGATTCTTCTGTTTGCAGAGATGAAAGTTATGTTGTTAAGGAAGATTTTCATGATACAAATGGTTATAATGAGAATTATATATCTGTAGATGCATCAGATCTTATCTCTGTTGCACATGCTGCCTTTGATTTGTATGAAGTATCAGTGATAAAAGAGGATTGTTCTCAAATTTTTGAAGAATTTTCTTATGACATTTATCCACCTGTGACTGATGAGAAGGATTTGAAGATTGCTTGTCTTTCTTTACCAGATACAGAGAGTTTTTGTTCACCTATCTTTGATAAGTATGCAGACGAAGGAGATCAGATTTCTATATCAAATGATGTTGATTTGAGCAGCAGCCATCCTATATATGATAGCTATAGATCTGATCTTGAAGAGCCTCTTTCTTTGCCTATCGAAGAAAAACATCAAGATGAAGTCAACCATTCAGTTTTCACAGCCGATGTCCTTTCTCCAGAATTCTGTCATGAATATGTTTTTTTTAATCAAATTAAGGGACAATACGATTGTGTTGGGAAATCTGTGGTCGAATATGATACTTTTATGAAAAATTCAAAGGTTATGTCTTTTGAGATTCCAGATGATAAAGAGCAGATTGCATATAGCAATAATCCTAGATCAGATCAAGAACATTATGAAACTAATACAGGAAAGCGGTTTTTTAACTTTAAACAACAAGGTATTGTCATATATAAATTTTATGATCCAATTTCTATATGGATGAACTCACGGTTTTCACTGATGTCATATATTACAGAGTTTGGCATCATGGTTTGCAACAGTAAACATGAGCCGGTTGCAGTCCTCTTGTGGTATTTTTTGTTCTCCTTCCCTGTTCTTTGTTGTATACATAAAGATGGGTCAAGCAATTTGTTGCTTGAATTATTTTTCTGGAAATTTGTATATACCTGAAACATGTATTTGCAGCAGTTAGATGTAGGAGTAGACAGAAAAATAAACTCATCCTACGAGCATGTAGATCGCTTTCAGTTATTGTTGAATAAGCAGAGACACATTGAGTTTGATGGAATCACAGTTTTGGAGGTGAAAGTTCATTTTGGACTAAAGCAGAGCTTTCATCAGTGCACAGGACAATTTTACAACCAGTTAGCTGGTGAAAGGTAGTGCTTTCACCAGCTAACCAGTGAATCATAAGGCGAGTTAGATGGTGAAAGAAGAAAAAGCATTGTTGAAAAGGGACGAGTAAAAGTCAGTTGTTCCTCCAAAAGTGGTTGTGCTGGGGTGCATGGCACAACGTTTAAAAAAAATAAAAAATAAAAAATAATTGAATCAGATAAGATGGTTGATGTATTTTGTGGGCCTGATGCTTACAGGGACTTGCCTCGCTTGTTAGAAGCTGTAGATTATGGTCAAAAGGGAGTTAATACACTTCTGTCCCTTGAAGAAACATATGTTGATATCAGTCCAGTAAGAATTGCTAGCAATTCAGTTACATCATTTGTCTCCATAATGCGTGGCTGTAACAATATGTGTTCATTCTGCATTGTACCTTTCACGTGGGGGAGAGAGAGGTCATGACTAGTAGAGTCCATTGTGAGAGAGCTTTAGGAGCAAGGTGTGAAAGAAGTAATTCTTCTTGGTCAGAACGTGAACAGTTATAATGATATCTCTATCCTAGATGGGAATGGTGCAATTCTTATAGGGAACAGTTGGGATCTTAGTCAAGGCTTTTCCAGCATATGAAAGGTGAAGAATACTGGACTGCGCTTTTCCAATCTATTAGATCGTCTATCTATTGAATTTCCTAAAATGCGGTTCAAATTCACATCTCCCCACCCTAAGGATTTTCCAGATGACTTGTTGTTCCTGATGAAAGATCGATGGAACATCTGTAGAAACATTCATTTACCAGCACAGAGTGGGAGTATAGCTGTTCTTGAAAGAATGCGGCGGGTTATACACGAGAATTTTATTTGGATCTTATGGAAAGAATACGAAATATTTTTCCTAACATTGGCTTAAGTAGTGACTTTATCTGTGGATTTTTTGGTGAAACAGAACATGACCATGCTGATACATTGAGCCTCATTAAGTCCGTAGGTTACGATATGGCTTACTTGTTTGCCTACAGTCTGTGGGAGAAAACACATTCTCATCGAAACTATGTAGATGATGTTCCAGATGATGTCAAACAAAGAAGGCTGTCAGAGCTCATCAGTGATTTCTGGGAATCAAAAGGTCAGAGGT
Organism: Picea sitchensis; assembly: GCA_010110895.2. NCBI lineage: Eukaryota > Viridiplantae > Streptophyta > Pinopsida > Pinales > Pinaceae > Picea > Picea sitchensis. Next base: position 59,342 of record SNQJ01S0010278.1, read on the forward strand.
ATGACTCGCAGGTTGGTATGAATCAACTTCTGCTTGTTGAAGGACCCAATAAAAGAGCTTTAGAAAGTGAATTAATTGAAAAAAGTGACAGGGGACATAGGATAAGCTTTCAAAATGTACCCCTAACAGACGTGAGTAACTTTCCACCCCATAGAATGGAGATAGCTGGTCTCGAGGACAGACCTCCAGAGGATGCCTTCAACCTAGCTATAAATGGTAATAAAAGGAATCCACGTATTTATGATTATGTTGAAGTTCTCATTACAAAATCAAGTCAAGCAACATTGTTTGGAGAAGACGACTTCTGAAGCTAATCAAATTTCATAACCGAATGGAGATTGCATACGGATCTTATGGAGAATGGTATTGAATGTTGTCATGTCATATTTGAATTAGAATTGTTCATTATTTCATGCATCGAGTTCGGGTATTGTTTAGCATATCAAACAGCCGAAATTCCCTCATACAGGTGCACAATTACAACTCCAGATTCGTTCAAGTGGCAAAAGATGGTTGAAACTCTAGTTTGGAGAGCAAACTCATCATACAGGTTAAAGTGAAGAACTAGATAGATGGTGTAGAATGAACAAGCATGGTTGGACTGAGTGCTAGATTTGGTACTTCTGTACCGACTAATGAAGATGAAGCTCATCAGATGACCGTTGTTGAGTCAAATCCACTAAATTGCTGTGAAAACTCTTCTACACATTTATCAGGATATGCTGCATTGTCCAAATGGGGAAATTGCACTTTCACTATGAAAGCAAATCAACAGGGGAGAGTCTTCAAGACCACCTGTCCACTGGCCAAAAGGTGGACTTGCTACTTTACTCCCCAAACCAACCATTTATAGATTTCTCAGAAATTTTCATGTGGATGATGGCGGTTGGTACCATAGTGTGTGCTTCCCTATGGTCGAAATTCATTGGAAATGAACAATGTGATGACCGGTACAAGCAATTGACAAGAAAGGAGACCCAAGATGATATATCTGCAAGAAAAGTTGAGCAAGAGAAGGATGTTATGCATATAACCACCAAGGCAATTGTTTTCTTCATACTGATATCATTGATATTTTTTATGCTTCTTTATTGGTTCATGTCTGATTGGTTCGTTTGGATTCTCATTGTCCTCTTCTGTATAGGTGGAGTTGAGGGAATGCGTATTTGTTCAGTGGCTTTATTGTCCAGGTCATTTGGTCGCTTTGCTGACATGACAATAAAGGTTCCAATTGTGGTTAGGTATGACAGGTCGACAAAAAAAGAGTCTTTGGAATGGGTATTTTCTCTGGTCAACAATTGGATACGGATTTGGTCTCTTCCTCACTTATGTTTCCTTGCACCTAATGGATGGGCACGGCCAACCAACACTGCTTTATCTTGTTCCATGTACACTGGGTCTTATCCTAATTTTGGCATTGCTGTGATGGGAATTCAAAGACTTATGGGTTTATGAAGAGCGTGCTGGTCCAAAACCTCAAGATGAAATACTACAAGCATGATGTTAGTATTGGCTATATGATAATTCAAAAGCTTAACCTGGTCACACTAAGCTTATAGCATGCTGCCATTTCCATATCCAAAATATGTAGAATGCAGGTTTGATTTCAATAACTCTATATTTATCTTCTATGTTCTTGAGGTAGAAGCAGAGGCATTTTATCTTGGATGTGTTGTAAATGATGCTTGGACTTTGTTAGAGATTCATTCACCAATAATATCTGGAGAATGGATTTCTGGCTTCCTCACATTAATGCCATGCATAGTTTTAACTAAGCACTGAGCAAAGCCCAATGTGACCGATGCTATGGTGAGGTGCAAGAAATTTTCCAGGGGAATTTGAAGCATACATGCGACAGATAAAGAAGATTGGGACAGACAACAACAAACTTTGGAAAATAGCCAGATGATAAACTGAAAAGGCTGATGAATCCATGGCCCAATACTAAAGGCACAAGGTCTGATAGGTTCTTGGAGACCTCACAGGGAGGTATCCATCCCAGTTGGAGCCAGATGTTAGCGATAAAAAATACACTGACATTTTTGAAAGAATGATGCCTAATATTGTAGGGAATGTTTGACTAGCTTCCTAGACTCCAAATGCAGATTTGAAAGCACTATTGGAAATCTTAGGATTTGTAGATGTCAATCGACTATTTAAGCATGCAAAACGGACTCTCCATGACTGAGAAATTTGATTTTGAAACAATATGCGCTTTCACCAGCGTAGAAGGCAGAATTATAACTAGTTAGCTGGTGAAAGCTCTGCCTTTCACCAGCTAAGGAGCAGATTTTCGGGTAAATTAGCTGGTGAAAGCCTGTCATGGCCAGAATAGCCAAATTTTTTCCCAGATCGTGATTTTTTGGGTTTGAATGGTTTGAAATCTTCTTCAATAAACTGGTTATGAATTATCAAATCAAAATCTGAAGGCCATTCTTGGAGATGAAAGTCAAAAGGGAATTTTTTGACTAGATTTGGTCATTTTCAAGGGAAAAATGGTAGGGATCAAATGACACATCACCCAATTCGAATTTTATCTTTGGAGGACCAAATCAAACAGCCTTGGGAGGCTAAAAATGCACTTCATCAGCAATCTACTATTTTTAGAAATCATTAAATAGGACCTTTCCTATTTTGTTTTGATTTTCCATTCTAGATCCATTTTTATAGGATCTCATCCTACACTTGTTATATCTGTTTTGATTTGACTATTTTTAGTAAATCTGATCCATCTTTCAAGGATCTAGATTTCATCTTGGCAAGGCTATAAAGAGCCAAAGACATTTTGAATAGATTTCATCTTGTAAGGCTATAAAGCCAAAGACATTTGGAGCACTAGGGGGTTCAATTCTGGATACATTTTTGGCTATGTACTTTGACACTATCTTGCCATATGAATGAGAGTTTTCTTTGGTCATTATATATCAGTCTGTTCATATTTTCCATTACTCTATATTTAATTCCATTCATTTCAGTTGTTCAGAACTGTCATCTTATGATATAGCTCATGGATATGAATTAGATCTCCTTTATATTCTTGTATAACCCTACAGATTTGTACTTGGTTATCTTGAATGTTTTTCTTCATACCTTGATTATTTTCTATAACTGATATCTAGTTTCTTGAAGCACTGTTTATTTAGAGGCATGACATGTTGTCTTTTTGCTAAGCCTTCTCAGTTATCCCATTGTTCCAAACACTCGATTGTTAGTGATTTCTTAAGTTACCAAGCATCCTTAGCCTACAACCCTAAGGAGTTTCTTGGATTGATAACAGAAGCAACACTAATCTAATTGTAGTAGTGAAAAATAAACAAAAATTATTACTAACACAATTACGCTGACACAGCTGGAGTTCTATAGAATTGAAATCACAAATTGAAGTCTAAACCGATGAATGTATAAGAATTATGGATTACCTACTCTAATCTAACTTTCTATTTTACTTTTGCAGAAAGAAGTTCTTTACTAATTGCAGAAAGAAATATACTTATTGCAAGAAAGTAATCCACACTTTTATTTTCTTTTACTTGAAAACAAGATTTTAATCTAATGTAGAAAAAGGGAATGCAGTTCTCCAACAGTGTTCAACAATTAAATTTTAATTCTCATGAGACAAATTTATGCGCATCTATCAGGAAGGAACTAGACTGTAAAAACAACTGTATTCTAAAATTGTTTAACAGATAAACCATTCACATTAAAACAACTATTATGAAATTCAAAAACAAAGGGGAATCTGTGAGGAAGGTGGACCCTTTCCTTCTCACTGAATCCTCTCAAAGAAATAGGCTACAGTCTGTTAATGAAATTCAATCCACTCTTCTATTGATTTTCCAAAATGTTTTGTACAATAATATTTACTTCACTTCACTTTCTCACAATCAGAATCCATGCCTCTGATTACAAAATCTCTACTATTTAATGTCAGATTCATTCAGTTAAAACAAAATCAGAACAACCTTGAGAATCCCCGATTCTCAAGCTATTCGTATGATATCATTAATACAAGATCTAGAACTAATCTTGTAAGTTGAAACATGTAACAGTAGGTGTAGAAGCTTTTAGGATCGGTGGCATTTGTTGTAGCAGTCGTGTAATAGCAGAATCGGTGGTACCTATTGCAGAAGTCGTGTAATAGCTTCCAGGATTGGCGCATAGATGTAACAACTTCCAAGATTGGCGCATAACTATAACAACTTCCTATATTGGAGCATAGCTGTAACAACTTCCAATATTTGTGCATAGCTGTAATAGCTGGTGTAACAACAACGACCATTCTTTAGGACTTGGATGTTCTATTCATTTCAATCATTAATTGAATCATTTTATGGGTAAAACATGTAAAAGTTACCAATCAAACATGCTAAGTAAATGAAAATATAAAAGAAATATAAATGATTCATACCTTGGGAAAAAAAGGTCTTAGCAGGCATTATCTTAGAGATGATAAGTTTGAATAGGCAAAAGATGTGATGAAAAATGGACATTTCTGGGTCGTAACAATATGCAGTAGCCACAGGGGTATGAGGTCAAAGGGAAGGAGAATTTGGTATGCAGGTTGAACAAGAGCTTGTATGGCCTAAAGCAAGATCCAAGGTAGTGGTATTTGAAGTTTGACAAGTTTATGACAGAACAAGGTTATAGTATATGTCATTTTGATCACTGTGTTTATTTTAAAAGGCTAGAAAATGGAAGCTATATTATCTTTCTATTGTATGTAGATGACATGCTTGTTTTAGGGTCTAATATGTAGGATATAAATGTGCTCAAGAATAAATTAGCTAATTCATTTGCGATGAAGTATTTGGGTGCTACAAAGAAAATCCTTATTATGAGAATAACAAGAGACAGGAAAAATCGCAAATTGACATTGTCTTAGGGTGAGTACATAGAGAAGGTGTTGGAGAGGTTTAGAATGCATATTGCAAAACTAGTTAGTACACTTTTGGCCAAACATTTCAAATTAACTAAGGAAATGTGTCCCAATACACATGAGGAGATAGAATACATGTCCAGGGTCCCTTATTCACCAGTAGTTGGCAGCTTGATGTATGTGATGGTTTGCACAAGACTAGATATTGCACATGCTGTGGGAGTTGTGAGAAGGTATATGAACAATCCAGGTAAAGAACATTGGGAGGAAGTAAAGTGGATTCTCAGGTATTTGAGAGGTACTACTAATCATGCATTATGTTTTGGAGGTTCATACATTGTTCTATAGGGATATGTTGATTCAGATATGGTAGGTGATAAAGATAGCAGGAGGAGCACCACATGGTATGTTTTTACTTTAGGTGGAACAACAATAAGTTGGAGTTTGAAACTGCAAAAGGTTGTTGCACTTTCAACAATAGAAACATAGTATGTTTCTGCTACAAAGGATAGTAAATAAATGATTTGTTTACAAAGGTTTGTGGAGGAATTGAGAAAGAAGCAGGAGAATAATAGGTTGTACTGTGACAGTGAGAGTGCCATTCATCTTGCAAAGTGTAACATACTCGACCCCTAGATTCTCTTTTAAGGGGTGGGGTATCATTTTTCATTCTCCTTAAGTAATAAAATCCTCCATTCGGGGTCTCTATCACATTATTCTCATCCATATATTTCCAACCACAGTATCCATGCTCAAAAATGAGCTCAGAACTGGAAGATATACCTCTCCCAAGTTCCTTGGGTGTTCATTGGTCAAGGCCACATGGCTTCCATGTGGATTCGACTCAATATGCTTCATCCTGAGTTCTACGATATCCTGGAGCTTTCAGTGTTCCTAAATCTATGGTGGAGATCTATCCACCAACCAATCCAACAACTGGGCTTGATCCTCAGCTAACTCACAAGCTAGCAGGGAATTCATCATTCGACCTTCAAATTTGAATTCCAGACCTATACCCTTCCCTTTGGCTAAAATCACATAGGACTTTGGGCTATGACCAGATGCCAAGACAACATGTGCCTATTTAGGTGGTTTGGAGCTTCGAGCTCCAGAATTTTTCAACTTGTGACACCACAAATATCCCAAACTGCCGAATCGACAAATTTTGGGTATGTTACAGGGATCAACGACCCCCGTTTTCTTTCAAGATCAATGACCCACGATTACTTCAGGACTCTGCACTTTGGAGAATTCCAAAGTACTCACAAACACAAACCTTTGAAGTGCAATCCTTCCAGAGTGTCATATCTCCTGACACACATCCTCCACTACCAACGATTACGATGAAATCTGACACTTCGACCTTCGGGAGTTCTCGAATTATCGCAACTAGCCTTCCTCCAGAGTGACAGATCTTCTGACACCTATCCTCTAAGATCAACATCTCAGGTGAACTCCAACCTCTGGGCCTTCAGGATTTCTTGTTCCACTTTTCTCCGAAGTGGCTATCCTCCGAAGTAACAGATCGCCCGCCACGCATCCCCAAACGACGGATGATTGAGATCCTCTCCCTTACTCTGAATTTTGGGGATTTTCATAGCACCAAGCTTCAAATTCTCCATAGTGACTCTCCTCCAGATTTAACGATATACTGACATGTGTCCCGGTTGATGGATGGTTCAGATCTCCTTCGGCTCCCTACGAATTCAGGAGTCTTCAACCTTTTACACCTGCTTCCTCCCGGTGTGTTAGACCTCTAGAGTACATGATCTGGTGCCATGTTTATTCAGCCTTCAAGCCTTTCGGTCTCTTTATAATACTACACCCAAAATCCTCCAGAGTCTCGAAGTCTCGGACTCTCGGAGTTCCGATCACTTCACCAACCACTTTGTCTAGGTGGGCACGTACTAGGGGATGACACATAGAAGGGCCAGGGGCAACACATGCCCTCATCATGGGTGACACATGTCACATTCCAATGTTTTTATAGGGTATGTGATACACACGAATCTAGGTGACATGTGGAACATTAAACTTAGGTCCACATCACCATGGATGACATCACTGCACCATTTCACTCTAGATTGATCATCTTTCATGCCCTTCGATCACGTGGCCAAGTTATGTAAACGTAACCCTTAGATCAATGACCTCTGATACTTCATAACTTCGGTGTTCGGGGGTTTTGCGATGCAAACTCCTCTTTTCTCCTGGAGTTGGTCAATGTCGGGCTAACCATAACCTAGATCTGATGGTTAGGATAAATCCCGAAGCTCCCTTGGATCAACGAATCTCATTACTTTAGGCTTCAGAGCTTATCAAAACACCACACCTCAATTCCCCCAGAGTACCAAGTCTCTGGACTAAATGATCTAGCGCCACACATCCACCATATATCGACGACTGAGAGGGATACCGAAGGATCCTTAGATCCACGGTCCACACTACTTCACGACTCCATCCTTTGGGGGTTTTGATGTTACAAAACCCATGTCCTCCCGGAGTAGTCAATGCCGGGTTGACTACTTCATAGATCTGACGGTTGGAATAGTTCCCAGGCATCCTTAGATCTACGACCCAGATTAGCTTCGAGCTCTGGGACTTTGTAGGATCCTTCTTTCTTAAGAAAAATACCAAAACTCGCTGAACTTGCGAAGACTAAAGGAGTCAAGGATTTAAAACCTATGCTCCTTCTCCAAATACAATGGTTGTGATAGACCTTGGGTCCTTCCGAACGGATCTTGTCTGCTCGTCTTCCAAACAAAATAATCTTCCCTTTCGAGACTTAAATCTCGCTATCCTTCATGAGATTTGTCAGTTCTGAAAAAATTAGGCATTGAATCATGATTTGCGCTCTTTCTCCTAATCTTAACAGACTCCTTTTTCCGAGGAGACTCGAAACAACTGGGAGTGTCGACATGCATACGGGAAACTATGTCCAAGGTCAACGAAATCACAGTTCTTCTAATTAAACTTGAGTCACTATAGGGATCAAGAATTTACGTTTACAAACCATATAGTTCCTTACTTGCTTACATACACAATCAAGAAAATATAAAGGGATACAGTCTAATCATCAAGAAAACATGCACATCCCAGAAACATTCATAGGATATCCAACTTTAATTCACAGTTACAATTCAATTACACATGATATGAGAATACTTATCTATTACAGGTTGCAGCCAACTAAATGACTGTGGGTGTTCACATTTCCACCCAACTGTAGGCTCAAAGGCATTCATTCTTAGCGCTCTAGCCACCCCCGTGCCAATCCATTATATCACTAGGGAATTTATGCCATCTCAACGATCCTTTCTCTTTCACATCTTCTGCGAGGTTTATTAGATGCTTCCTCAGCATCAACCTCAGGATCGGGTGTGTTACAAATTGGTATCATAGCATGGAAACAATACTTGACCTGTTTGGGATCATGAAAGAGTCAAGTGATAACTACTCTTATAGGAGTAGGGATATGTTGATCAATATTACTAGTAAGACCTAAATGTGAATGACAAAGGTGGAAGAAATTATGTTATGAAGTTACATGAGCCAGACAAGGGACATGAACTGAGTTGTTCTATTTTAGTGTAACATTGTCTATTTGCTAGGGAAGGCAAAGTCTCTTGCAGTTAAGAGGATCGATGAAAATGTGTAGGGTCAATTTACATGACCTATAATGGTTGAAACCGATAGCAGGGATAATATATTTAAGCAAGATAAAGAGGAGTCCTTTGGGACTGTTGCTAATTCCCATAAAGGGAAAAATGAAATGGGTATATGAGTCAGACTATGAGCTCATTGCTGTCCAAAATGTGTATTGGAATAAGTACTTATCTAGGCATGAAAATGCCATATGTGAACGTGTTGTAATGCATATGATGAATGTTGCACGAATGTAACATGCAAATAGACTCAGTGAAACCTATGGATAGTGGTATTGTAAGACCTGTAGATGGCCCGTATGGGTCAATAATGACCTAATGTCAGCCGAGGAGTTAACACCCTGAATGAAAATGGTTGCTGGGGTAACCCGATAAGCAAGTAAAAAGGATCTCCTTGATTGAGAGGTCTGTTGATCAAGACCAGTTGGAAGCCAAATTGGCTACCCTGTTATCTTGGGAATGGTTTTAATTTCCCATATTGTATTTATAAGTTGGGTAATGATATATGGAAATTAAGGAAAGAGTGTTTTGTTGCTAGTTGTTATCGTACAAAAGAGAGAAAAGTAACCTTTGTTGGTTATTATCATGAAGAGAGGGAAACATCAGTATGAGTTATGACTGTAAGATTAGTCATGTAAGTGATCACAATCTTTAACTAAAAAACACTAATGAGAAAAATAAATTATCAAGATGAATAAAGAGGTGCAAGAGATGCACCTGCATATACACAAATATGTGTATACATACTTACGAGAATAATATGACTGCAAGCTCTCAACTGAGAGGGAATCTTAGTGTTGAGTGTTCCTATGAGACTTATCATAAGAATGATTTGAATATCCTTGGGAGAAGGATATAGAAGTTTGATATGTTCATGTGTGTGAATGACATGGAAAAAGGTGCAAGCAATAATATTTCATGATGAATGATTAGTTGTATTTAATTATACCTAAGTGTATGGATCTAATGCACTGTAAATATTCTTGATACGAAGCTTGATACTAGTACCAACTGGGTGTGAGTGATACTAAATGTGCAAGTAATTAACATGTATGATGTAAAAGTATAAGTATACTAAAGGCACGAGGTGACTACCTAAATGAGTGAAATGAGAGACAAGCATTGCACTTACCAAGATTGAATGAATACCATGAATGCATGGTTGACTCCATTATGAAGAGTCATGAAAGCTCCATTTTGAATGATAGCTTAAGGGTAATGTACTCCATTTCCCCAGGAAAGGTCAGTGTAAATAAATGAAAGAGTAAATGAGCAAGGATGGTCTGTTGTCAGGATAAGAGGAAAATGATTATGCCTTGAGGATCACATGAGAATGATTTTGAGCAATCATGAGTTGAATAATTTTAAAGTAGAGATGTATGTAGGCTATGAAATATACCCATGGAAGCAACACAAAAGATTTTGATTATGCATATGGTTAAATACATCATGGATGTAAGTTAACAAAACTAGAATATGTATGGATACATAATTTGGATGCATGACAAAAATGCATGTTTATATTCCTTAAGAATGCCTGATAACAAGTTGAAGCTAACTCAAGGTTGAGTCCATCACATATAATGATGGATATGCAAGAAGGAATTTGCATACTGAAGGAATCCTTGTGGGGGAACTGTGTGAAGACTCTGTTAGGAGAACCGAGTCACAACCTTAATGACTATTGAGGATTAAGAAGTGAACTCTATATATATAAGTGGAAGACTAACAACTGAATGTTGACCATTCCGGTAACTAAAAATATAATGTGCAGAATGCACAAGTTCATGACTCGTCATGAATATAAAGGTTTCTCTTAAAGCATGTTGATGTATCCAAAAGGGTTAGGGTGAAGCCTAACTAAGACTGCTCAAGGAAAATAGCAGGAATATCCCAACAGGTAGTAAATTGCAAAGGCGAGGAAAGGGAAATACCTTCTCACTTCCAAAGAAACTTTGAATTGCTTACAAAGTTGTAGGTTTTAGATGAACAACTATGAGAGCAAGTACAGCTGGAAATGGGATATTGAAAAAATAAGTATGTTTGATTGAATAGGATTGGTTGAAGCCACATAAAGCAAGGGTAGTAAGGCTTTAGAAATAACTCAATTGTACTGAAGGTCCCAGATCATGTAGAAGGAGTTGGAAAAGGGAAGATCCCTAACTCTTTTCTTGTTGTGAATTATGTTTTTGTCTGGGATGAGAAAATGGTGTGTTGATGGGAGTAAACGTTTTGACACCATAATGAGATGGTTGTATGAATTTAGAAGCAGTCGAGAACTATTGGTGTTTCACTCATGAAAACATTTTAGGATAATGTGATGAAGTGCATAAAGATATGCTAGGAAATTTTGAAGATGTTTCATGGATTTGAATGTTATGATACATGCATTTTATTTAATATTACAATTAATGTAATTGTGAATATGATGATGCATGATATGTATAGAAAGGAATTGGAGTTGTTGAGGAAGACAGTTTCCAATGATGGGAAACCTCAAGCAGAGGATGACCATGAGAAGGTTGCGGTTGAAATATTGTTGACAGGTCTGTAAAATTCCCCATAAATCACTGTTGATGAGGTAAAAATTAGAAAGAGAGTTCTAGCACCCAAGAACCGGTATAAAAATGTTCATGCCTATGTGGCACAAGGTATGAAGGAATTTGGTAAGAACCCCTTCTGAAATATTTTATTTTCTTAGTGTTATGCGTGAACTTTTGAAAGGCAGTTGTATGCCTTGGATACCCAAGTAAGGTATGATTCGTGAAGGAGAACCTGAATGGTGGAGGTGTGAACCTCTGTTAGTAAATAATATTTGTAATCCTAGGAATAATTCATGAACTGATATGTCATGAATGCATTGACCAATCAAGGAATTCTTAAAGGCATTCATGTGAAACCTTGAGTTTCATGAATGACGATTTAAGGTTGTGATCGATTCAGTGCAAAAAATACTGCTAAAATAATAAATATGGAAAGAGAATCCATATGGTAATAAGTTGGATTAATTCCAACACACCTTGGCAAAAGTGCCTAACCTGAAAAAGTGATAATCCGAAATTGATGCAAGGGTGCATTATGTGTGAATGTGGCCATGGACACTAGCACATTGATTAAATTTACTTAATGTTGAATTTCATTGTAACACCCTATTTCCCATAGTTTGTAAATATAACTATAATGGCCAAGAGACTATGGAAAACTCAATATGTGTGAATGTTTGATTCGATGGACCTTTGTATAAAATGTCAATGAATGTAAATTTTGTTATTTACTAGAAAATGGATAAGTGTTGCATGATTGCTGGAAGGAGGGTGTACTAAGAAATACCACAAATGCTATGAAAACAGATGGTGAAGGGGACCAAGAATGGTTGCGTTAACCTTCACCAAACGAGTACCTTACTGGATTTAATTGCTTAGGACCAGAACATTCCTCTGACCCATAAATGAATTACAGTTAGGATGGTAGGTGGGAAGACCTCCTCAAGATTTAATGAGGGGATGGGGAAAATAAACCATATGTAAGGCTTCTAGACCTGACCACAGGCTGGGAATTTGAGCCACACACAACCTTTATGAAAAAGGAAAGAAAGGAAGGTGTGGTGGGCAGAGGAAGACCTGCGAAGAATGCATAAACGAGAGGTTAAGCTCTTGGGTTCAAGGAAGAATTGGAAAAAAAATATAAAGTGTTCTGGTCACAGGGAGATGGCTAGTGGGGTTATGATACAAGCTAATAAATGGGGCTGGTCCTCTTTGCTTGGTATCGTGTAAACCGTTGTCGAGATTCTGCAGGAGGAGGAAAGTAAACTTCATCCCTACTGTCGTTGAGCCGAAAGAAAGGATTTTATCACAGAGCATCATGGTCTATCTTGGGGGTGGCTAGCCATAAATCTGTTAGGAGTGACTGAGCCTATGGTTGGGTGGAAATAGACACCCCTTTCAACAGTCACTCCACATTATCTGGTTCTGATAAGTATTTTCCCTGTTTTATGTATTGAACTGGAATAATGGATGAATGCTTGGATTTATACATATGTGTATTTATAAATCACTTATGTATGGAATGGTTATGATATGTGTATGCCTCCATCCCTTTGTAAAATTTCACTTCTGACTGATAGTATGTATGCTCAACTTAGCTCTTGAGGATTCCTAGGACATAAGCTTGTAAGATGACCGAGATAAGAGATATCTTGATGACCTGAACATGTTCGTCTGAAGAGGATACCTCTTCTAGACCCCTTGTCATGCGACCAGAATTCCAGACCCAAGGCCTTAACCATTTCATGGTAAAATCTCAGGGAGGATAGAGAAGTGGAATCCTTGAAAAGGGGAAGTCTCTTTGTTTGGAAGATGAGTGGACGCGATCTGTTCGAGATGACCCATATGACCAATACCCAGGAACCTTAGGCTAAGCCTAAGGAAGCTATGTTCCCTTGGATTCAGAGCTTCGGAAGTCTGGAACTTCGAAGTATGACCGACCTCACCAACCTTATATTGGTCAAAGGTAATCGAGAGACTCAGTTTCCCATAAGGTTGACTGGAATTAAGAGGTTCCCTAGGTGATTAGGTGGACCTACCTGACCAAATATACCGGGATCTGGAACCCTAAAGGTTGAAGCCGCGAAGGAATCAGAACCGTAGATTGAGGGATCCTTAGGGTCCCTTCCAAGCCGTTGATATACCAGGGATGCGTGGCGCTAGCCCCTTTTGTTCGAAGATTGGGCACTTTAGAAGATAAGAGGAGTTTGCATCGCAACATCCCCAAACAATGAATCCCCAAGCTAACGAGAGCCGTAGATCTATAAATCTATGTGGTTGGATCTCTACCGTGAGATATGAGGAGTGTTAGAAGCCTATCAGTCTGGAGGTGACGTGGTGCAATGACGCCCCCAGTGTGACGTGGAACCCAATTAACATGCCACGTGTCACTCATATTCGTGTGCGGCACATGCCCTATAGTCCCATTGGAATGTAACATGTGTCACGTTGACCCCTCCCACGTCTCAGTTCCTGATACGTGCCCACCTAGCCAACATGGTTGGCGAGGTGATCAAGAATCCGGGAGTCTGGGACTTTGTGACTCCAGAGGGTCTGGGTTGTAGCATTATAGAGAGATCGAAACGGTCCAGAATCCAGAGCCATGTGGTGAGCTTATGGGACTTCAGACGTTCAGAACTCCGAGCAATCTCATGCATAGATAGTAAATAGGCGTGAAGCACCAAACACCTCCACAATTGACATAGGAGGAAGAGAGTAAGTCCAGTAGTGATATCGGACTATGGATGGTCTTCCACCGTGGAGGAAGGAACTTGGAAATAGTACGTGTAAGGTGGATCCACATGGTCCTCAACCAATAAATGCCCAAAAAACTTTGAAGAGGTATATCCATCAATTCTAGACTCGGTTTTGAGCATGGCGACCATGGCTAGAAAACTATGGACGAATAGAGTGTAGTAGAAACCCTGAATGAAGAATTTGATCACTTAAGGAGAATGAAATTTTGAGTCCCCATCCCTAGAAAAGCCATTCAGGGGTTGGGTGTGTTACAAATTGGTATCAGAGCATGGTTACAACACTTGGCCTGCTTGGGCTCATGGACGAGTTGCATAAAAAAAAAAAAAAACCATATTTAAAGAACTTTAAGGGTGACGCCCTACCAACCTCTTTACTAAAGAGTCTAGTCAAACCCTTACTGAAGAAAAAAATGAAATATTTCTACTGTGTGTGTGTGTGTGTATTTAAGAAATATGAACCATGTGTTGTTCATGAACTAATAGACTTTTATCTAACAACAAGTGTTTTTTCAGTACTCAAGCAATCAGTAAACCATGGGGAAAATACAATCATAAAGGATGGTGACGCACCATGCGGTGGGGATGGCTCCCACAATAGAGATGAAGAATATGATGAGAGGAGGGCGGTGGAGACCCCTCCGGATCTAGCTGAAATTGTAAGGAGCCTCATGGATGAATTACAGAGCTACAAGGCCGACAACAAGAGATTGATAAAAGAGCAAGAAAAACAAACATAAATTAATGCATTCTTGTTGCAGAGTCTAAAGAAAGATCCCACGTGGATAAAGTATGAAGGCTATTAGATGCTGGACGAAGGTTTGTTGACTTACAGAAACATATTGTATATTCTAGGTTGTGATGACTTGAAGAGGTTCATAATGGAAAAACTACACAAGAGACCATATACAGGTCATCCAGGTTATCAGAAAATGATTACAGCCACTAGAAAAAATTTCTATTGGCCTGGATTGAAAAAGGACATAGCTGATTATTTAGCTAAGTGTCTATAATGCCAGCAAGTTAAGTTAGAAAACTTACACCCATCAGGGTTGTTGCGACCTCTACCAATTCCAAAATGGAAATGGGAGACCTTCTCCATGGATTTCATCACCATATTACCAAAATCAGCCAGGCAGAATGATGCCATCATGGTAGTGGTGGACAAATTGAGCAAGTCCTCTCACTTCATTCCTGTCAAATCAACTTGCAAGGCAATAGATATTGCCAACATATTCATGAAGGAGATATCTAGACTTCATGGCATGCCTAGGGAGATTTTATCTGACAGAGACACGAAATTCACTTCAAGATTTTGGAGATCCTTGATGGTTGGTTTTGAGACTAAATTGTTATTTAGCATAGCCTATCACCCTCAAAATGATGGATAGATAGAGAGAGTAAACCAAATATTAAAGGAAATGCTAATAATGCATGTAATGGATCAACCTAAGAGGTGGGAAGACTACCTTCCACTGGTATAATTTTCCCACAACTACGATTATCAAGAGCCACTGAAGATGAGCGCTTTCGAAGTCCTCTATGGTAGACATTGCAAGACTCCATTCAGCTGGAGTAATCCAATGGATAGAATTACAATCAAACCCAACATGCTGAAAGAAATGGAACAACAAGTGATTCAGATAAAGAAAAATCTAAAAATTGCTCAGGATAGACAGAAAAGTTACGCAGACAGAAAGAGAACTCCTTGAGAGTTAAAGACAGGAGACCATGTCTATCTCAGAGTTAGGTCCAGGAAGAGTTCCCTAAGAATGGGAGCTTGTTCGAAGTTGGCACATCAATATTTTAGACCCCTTGAGGTCTTAGATAGAGTGGGACCTATAGCCTATAGGCTAGCACTCCCCCTCACAGTAAATGCACATAATTTTTTCCATGTTTCATGATTGAAGAAATATGTACATGGTTCTAATCATATAATTGAATGGTCTGTGATCTAGGTGGAGCTGGAGGGAGAATTCCTACCAGAACCTCAATGCATACTAGACAGGAAGGAAACCCCACTCAGGAACCAAACCATTGCACAGGTCAAGGTGCAGTGGAAACACTTTGGCCCAGATGAGGCTACGTGGGAAATGGAGGATGCCATGAGATAGGCATATCCATTTTTTTTCACTTCTGTATATACAGAGCATGCTGACATGTAGAACATCGAGGACAATGTTCCTTTAAGGGGGAGGGAATTATAAAACCGTATTTTCCACATATTTTAAATATAACTATAATGGCCAAGAGACTATGGAAAACTCAATATGTGTGAATGTTTGATTCGATGGACCTTTATATAAAAGTTCAATGAATGTAAATTCAGTTATTTACTAGAAAATATTCCATGACTGCTGGAAGGGGGGTGTACTAAGAAATACCATGAATGCTATGAAAAGAGATGGTGAAGGGGACTAGGAATGGTTGTGTTAAACTTCACCAAACCAGTACCTTACTGGGTTTAATTTCTCAAGACCAAAATAGTCCTCTGACCCAGAAACGAATTACAATCAGGCTGGTAGGTGGGAAGAACTCCTCAAGAGTTAATGAGGGGATGGGGCAGAACACCCATCTGTAAGGCTTCTAGACCTGACCATGGGCTGGGAATTCAAGCCACATGCAAACTTGTTAAAAGAGGCAAGAAAGGAAGGTGTGGTGGGCATAGGAAGACCTATGAAGAATGCATAGACGAGAGGTTAAGCTCTCGAGTTCCAGGAAGAACTGGAAAAAAATATAAAGTGTTTTGGTTGCAGGGAGATGGCTAGCGAGGTTATGATACGAGATGATAAATGGGGCTGGTCCTCCTTGCTTGGTATCGTGTAAACCGTTGTCGATATCCTGCGGGAGGAGGAGAGTAACCTATGTCCCTACTGTTGCTGAGCCAGAAGAAAGGATTTTATCGCAGAGCATCGTGGTCTATCTCGAGGGTGGCTAGTCGTAAATCCGTTAGGAGTGACTGAGCCTATGGTTGGGTGGAAATGGGAACGCCTTTCAACAATCGCTCCATGTTATCTGGTTCTGATAAGTATTTTCCCTGTTTTATGTATTGAACTGGAATAATGGATGAATGCTTGGATTTATACATGTGTGTATCTATAAATGAATTCTGTGTGGAATGGTTATGATATGTGTATGACTCCATCTCTTTGTAAACTTACACTTCTGACTGATAGTTTGTATGTTCGGCTTAGCTCCTGAGGATTCCTGGGACATAAGCTTGTAAGGCGGTCGAGATAGGAGATATCGTGATGACCTGAACCTGTTCGTATGAAGAGGATACCTCTTCCAGACCCCTTGTCCTGTGATTAGAATTCCAGAACCAAGTCCTTAATCATTTCATGGTAAAATGTTAAGCCCTAATATTGGCTCATTACCCCTTAATTGGGGCATATTATATTAGTAATGTTATTTTATTTATGTCGGCTTTAGGCCATTATTTGTAATTATACCTCCAAGTCTCCTATATATACCAAGGAGACATTTTCATTTTGAATCATCTTGTACTTGAACATTTAAGTGGGGTAAAAGGAGGTTTCCCCCTCGAAGAGGCTTATTATCTAAAATTATCTCTTTTTCAAGGC
>SNQJ01S0010278.1:88059-115316 GCA_010110895.2 Picea sitchensis
TCTTGTACTTGAACATTTAAGTGGGGTAAAATGAGGTTTCCCCTCGAAGAGGCTTATTATCTGAAATTATCTCTTTTTCAAGGCATTGAGTACTTTTTTTGAGGTTTTTGTATGCTATATTGATATTTGGTTCTTAACATAAAATCTCAGGAAGAAAAGCGAAGTGGAATACTTGAAAAATAGAGGTCTCTTCGTTTGGAAGACAAGTGGACGAGATCAGTTCAAGAGGACCCATATGATCAATACCCAAGAACCTTAGGCTAAGCCTAAGGAAGCTATGTTCCCTTGGCTTCGGAGCTCTGGAGTCCAGGACTTTGGAGTATGACCAACCTCACCAGCCTTATACTGGATGAAGGTAACCGGGAGAGTCGGTTTCCTGTAAGGTTGACTGGATTTAGGTGGTTCCCTAGGTGGTTAGGTAGACCTTCCTGACCAACTAGACTAAGATCTGAAACCCCAAAGGCTAGAGCCACGGAGGACTCAGAACCATAGATCGAGGGATCCTTCGAGTCCCTCCCAACCATTGATATACCGGGGATGCGTGGCACTAGCCCATTTTGTTCAGAGATTGGGAACTTCAGGAGATAAGAGGATTTTTCATTGCAACAATCCCGAACAACGAATCCTCGAGGTAACTAGAGTTGTATATCTATAAATCTATGTGGTCGGATCTTGACCATGAGATCTGAGGAGTGTTGGAAGCCTGTCAGTCTGGAGGTGATGTGGTTCAGTGACGCCCCTAGGATGACATGGACCGCAGTTGATGTGCCACGTGTCAATCATATTCATGTGTGGAACATGCCCTAAAGGCCCATTGGAGCGTAACATGTGTCACCTTGACCCCTCCTACGTGTCAGTTTCTGATATGTGTTCGCCTAGAAAAATTGATTGGTGAAGTGATCGGGACTCCGGAGGGTCTGGGATGTAGCATTTTAGAGAGACCGAAATGGTCTGGAAGTCAAAGCCATGTGGTGAGCTTACAAGACTTAGGAGGTTCAGAACTCTGGGCGGTCTCATGCATAGATAGTAAATATGCGTGAAGCGCTGAACCCCTCCACAACTAACATAGGAGGAAGACAGTAAGTCCAGTCGTGAGATCGGATTGTGGATAGTCTTTCACTATGGAGGAAGGAACTTGGAAATAGTACGTGTGAGGTGGATCCACGTGGGTGTCATGTGGCCCTCAACCAATAAATTCCCAAAGAAGTTCAGAGAGGTATATCCGTCAGTTCTAGACTCGGTTTTGAGCATGGAGACCGTGGCTAGAAAACTTTGGATGAACAGAGTGTAGTAGAAACCTTGAATGAAGGATTTGATCAATTAAGGAGAATGAAATTTTGAGGCCCCATCCCTAGGAAACCCACTCAGGGGTCGGGTGTGTTACATGCATCGGGAAAGGTTGATATACTGAACTGATGCATGTGTAAGGAATGAAATTTCCTTTTTCTTTATATCATCAAATAGATAAAAGTGATTTGATTGTTAGCATGCACAATTTAATAATTGTTTCTGATGCCATTATAAAGGTGCAGTGAAAATATATGTGATGGGAAACTAACAATTTGTTTGGTTGATTGAAGTTGAAAGTGAAAGAAGAAAAGAGTCTTGGATATGGAAGTGCTATAAGTCCATAAGGAATACTAATTACCTGTTGATCCAAACCATAAGGAATGGTATTTTTGTTGAAGAGAATGCATTTGATTGTTAGTGTGCACAGTCCTAAAATTGTTTGTGAACCACTGCAAATGTGTAATGAAAATATAATGTGCATGAGAACTAACAATTTGTTTGGCTGAGGAATGTTGAAATTACAGGAAGCAAAGGGTGTTGGATATGGCAGTGTTGTAATCCCATAAGGAAGACCAAAATTTCATGCTGATACAATCTTCTATGGGAAGGATATTCCCATAATTGTGGATTTGGTTCCTGTGTAGAACAAATATGAAAATAAATGAGGAAATGGGAAAATATATGGGTGATAGATTTGCAATAAAACTATGAAATTTAGAATTTATGATGATGTTTCATGAATTTCTGTATACCTGTGATACAGGTCAGAAGACATTTATGTGCAGAAAGGATAGATGAAGGATTTCAAACTGAAAATCATGAAAAATGGCTACTGTTGAGCCATGAGAACCCCGTGGTAAGCCATGATCGCCTGGAATATGTTGTGTTGAGGTAAAAAAATCCGGAGGGATTCCTCGATAGATCAAGTCTAAGGGATGCCTCAACTGTAAGGCTCAATGAAGTCTCTGGAATTATTCATGTGCAAGAAAACCTTGGAAAGGCAAGATGGATCACCTGAGGGATTGTATAGTAGAGAAGGGGATGCCTGAGCCTGGGCTCTAAAGGTGAGTCACCACAATGAAGAGGAGACTTTGATAGTTATTGTACACTATTGATTGGGATCATGCACACAATGGGTATGTCTAGGAAAAACAGTGAGCCTGGATAACAAGACAACCATGTGGATACAAATCCACAAACTGCGTAGATGAGTATTGTGCTAAGTTGTGAAATTTTTCTAGAATTTTATGCAACAAAAAAATGTTTTCGCATGAAACTATGATTAATGTTATTGTTGTCCAAATTTTTTTTGAAGCTTGGTGAAGAAGCCCAAGAGGCTGAAAAAGACTTGATGAGGAAAGATGGTCAATACTTCTAAAGTAGCTGAATGAGAAAGGCGTGACAGGTGTTACTGAGAAAGAACACTGAGGACGATGTTCCTTTAAGGGCAAGGGGATTGTAACACCCCTGTTTCCCCCAACTTGTAATTAATCATTAATCATAATCACCATGATATGGCATGGGAACAATATAAATGTATTATTGTTTGGATAGCCAAACAACTGACTGTGGGGGTGAAGCCTTGAAAGTATTGGCCATGATATCACTAGAGGAAAGAATGTGAAAACTATAAGAAAGGGTTCATTATATCGAATGACCCCAAATTTCCCTTGTTGAGGGTAACAAACCTCTTTTGGATCCCAAGGAGAGAAATCGGTTAATGAATAAAGGACTGCTGGTTGAACCAACAAAAAAACCAATGAATGGAAGCATAGTCTAGCTGAAGAATGTCAGCCCAAAGTACCACAGGGTCCTATAGACCCATACTTACCTGAGTTTTCCTTCTGACATAAGGAACATGATAGGAGGGATATGCGTGCAAGGAACGTAAGATAATAAAGAGAAGAGTGGAGAATGCGAGAATCTCTCGAGCTGAGAATGAGCAGAAGGCCACAANATGTTGAGGACGAATCTGATAAACCTCATCGAGGCCATAACAGAGAAAGAAATATCTGATAGTTTGCAGAGAATGGGACCTAAGCAAAAGTTCGTGAACTTGATGCTGAGGAAACATCTGATAAACCTCACATAAGATGTGAAAGAGAAAGGATTGTTGAGAATTGGCATAAATTCCCTAGTGATATCATGGCTTGGCAAGGGGGTGGCTGGAGCACTAAGAATCAATGCCTTTGAGCCTATGGTTGGGTGGAAAGGTAAACTCCCATAGTCAGTTAGTTGGTTGCAACATGTAATAGATAAGTATTCTCATATCCTATGTAATTGAACTGTACCTATGAATTAAAGTTGGATATCCTATGAATGTTTCTGGGATGTGCATGTTTGCTTGATAATTAGACTATATACCTTTATATTTTCTTGATTTTGTATGTAAGAAAGTAAGGAACTATATGGTTTGTACATGTAAATGCTCGAGCCCTGTAGTGACTCAAGTTTAAGCAGAAGAACTATGAGTTCATCGACCTTGGAAATAGTTTCCCATATGACTGTCAACACTCCCAAATGTTTTGAGTCTCCTAGGAAAAAGGAGTCTGTTAAGCTCAAGAGAAAGNAAGTTTTTCAGAATTGAGGAAGCTCAGGAAGGATAGCGATATTTAAGTCTTGAAAGGGAAGATTCTTTCGTTTGGAAGATGAGTGAACGAGATCCGTTCGGGAGGACCCAAGGTCTGTCATGACCATTGGATTTGGAGAAGGAGCGTAGGTGTTAACTCCTCGAATCCTTCAGTCTTCATGAGTTTAGAGAGTTTTGGTATTCTTCTTAAGAAAGACGGATCCTATAAAGTCTCGGAGCTCGAAGCTAATATGGGCCATATATATGAGGATGATCGAGAACTATTCCAACCGTCAGATCTACGATGTAGTCATCCCAGCATTGACTGCTTTGGGAGGACATAGATATTGTAGCATCAAAACCCCCGAAGGCCAAAGTCACGAAGCAATGTGGACCATGGATCTAAGGATCCTTCGGGATCCCTCTTAGCTGTCGATATATGGGGGATGCATGGCACTATATCCATTAGTATAGAGACTTGGTACTCTAGGGGAATTGAGGTGTGGTGTGTTGATAAGCTCTAAAGCCTGAAGTAATGAGAGTCATTTATCCGAGGGCACTTCAAGAATTATCCTAACCGTCATATCTAGGTTGTGGTTAACCCGGTGTTGACCAAATCGAAGAGAAAAGAGGATATTTCATCACAAAACCCCTGAACACCAAAGTTATGAAGTAGCGAAGGTCGTTGATCCAAGGGTTACATGTACATACATTGGCCACGAGATCGAAGGGTATGAAAGATGATCAGTTCGGAGTGACGTGGCACAGTGATGTCATCCATGGTGACGTGGACCCAAGTTTGACGTGGAACCTATAGACCCATTGGAACATGACATGTGTCATCCCTGATGAGGGAAAGTGTCGCCCCTGGCCCTTCTACGTGTCATCCCCTGGTACGTGCCCACCTAGCCAAAGTGGTTGGTGAAGTGACCGAAACTTCGGGACTTCAGGACTCTAGAGGATTTGGGGTGTAGTATTGTAGAGAGACCGAAAGGCTCGAAGGCCAGAGCCACGTGGCACTAGATCTAGTACTCAGGAGGTCTGTCACACTGACATGAAGCAGGTGTAAGAGGTTGAAGACTCATGAAGTCGCAGGGAGCCAGAGGAGATCTGAACCTTCCATCAATTGGGGTGCATGTCAGTATATTGTTAAATCCATAGGAGAGTCACTCCAGAAGATTTGAATCTTGGTGCTATGAAAATACCCAAATCTTGGAGTATCAGAGAGGATCTCAGTCGTTCGTCGTTTGGGGACGTGTGGCGAGTGATCTGTTATTTTGGAGGATAGCCACTTCGGAGAAAAGTGGAACAAGAAGTTTTGAAGGCCCGAAGGCTAGAGTTCAACTGAGCCGTCAATCTCAGAGGACAAGTGTTAGAAGATATGTCAATTTGGAGGAAGGCTTGTTCTGAGAATTCGAGAAGTCCCAAAGTTCGAAGATCCAGATTTCATCGTAACCGTTGGTAGTGGAGGACGTGTGTCAGGAGATCTAACACTCCAGAAGGATTGAACTTCGGAGGTTTGAATTTGTGAGTACTTTGGAATTTGTTGAAGCACATATTTTTGAAGTAATCATGGGTCATTGATCTTGAAAGAAAACGGGGACCACTGATCCTCATAGCATACCTTAAATTTGTCGATTTGGTAGTTCGGGATATTTGTGGTGCCATAGGTTGACAACATTTGGAGCTCAAAGCTCCGAAGCACCGAAATAGGCACCTGCTGTCTTGGCTTTTGGTCATATCCCACAGTCGTATGCGATTGTAGTCGGAGGGAAGGTGTTAGCAACATTACTTGTCTTCGACATCGGGATATACAGGTCTGCAGGTTGCTCGAGGAGTGCCCGAGCGCAGTGCCTAAAAGAAGTCCATTTTTCGGACTTAAAATCAAGCGAGCAGGCGTTTCATTCTTCAGCGAAAGAGAAGAACAACGATAGATGGGTAATTGCAAATTAACCAAGTCTTGACAGGTATAGCTCTTAAAGTTTTAAGGAATCCAACGGTCGGAATCCTTCGGGAGGCACTCACAGAGTTACGAGGGCCATTGATCGCAAGCAGTTCAAGCGCGGTGTTTTTCGCGAGCTCAGGGTTCGCGATTTCAAAAGGCGGACCATATCCCGTTGGTTGCGTGATATTTCGAGTTACGAAGAAGTGTAGGGACGGAGGTCAACCGTCGCTGACTATCACACCTCGGGACTTCACGAAGGGAGAATGCCAAAGTCTGATACTTCAACTCGCGAGGTCTCGAGTAGTGAGAGGCGCGAGCACCCGGGCCCACATAAGTGCCGAGCGGATCAGATCCATAGATCCAGAGGGACACGTGGTGCGCGATTAGGCTCCCCACCTTCTCTCCCCTCGCAACATTGAAGCATGAGGACCAGCCTCCTCCCTTCGCGAGACATGAAGTGCCGAAGGCACCCAGGACTTGGGCCCACAATATCGCCCAAGTGTTTTTCAGCCGTCCGATTAGAGAGGACACCTGGCATCAAAAAGAGTCATCTCAGCGCCTCGCTCATCGCAATTCCAACATGCAAAAAATAGTTCCATCATATCCCGATACGTGAAGTAGCAAGAGCATTCAGGACCTAGGGCCCACCGTGACATCAGATGGGTTTAGAACCGTCAGATTTGAAGGACGCATGGCACCAGATGGAGCCGCCTCGGCATATCGCTCATTGCGATTTTGAGGAGCAAGGAGCAGCCCCTTCATACTCTCGAACGCCGAAAAGTGCCATGGAAATAGGCACAGGGTCACAGCCCGCGGTCACTGAAGAAAGAAAAGAGCTGCGTGAAAGGGGCCAAAGGCGCCGAGTTTCAGAGAGGCCCGTCACGACCCCCATATGCCATCTGACCCGACCTCATGCCTGGTCTTCGCTTGGAGTAAATGGAAGCAAGAAGGGGTGGATGAGACCTCTCTTCATTCATTAATTGTGAAGTATGGAGGGTCTGGTAAGCGGTCCGCTCGAGAGGGTCCTATATACCCTTTCATGCAGAAAAGCCATGCCGAGTCCTCGACTAGCCGGAGGAGGTCTGCACACACTAAAAAAGCATTTACTGGCTCAACTACTCCTCCTGTAGGAGCCATGCATAGTTAAGGTGGTGTCTGACAGAGAAATCCCATCCGAATTTGGCTGAAGGGACAAAGAACCTTGGGCGACGAGCATGCCTCTGATTAGGCGAATTTTCTCTGAGTATATAAACCCAGTCTTTGTATTTTGTAAAGAATCGATGGTAGAGCGCAGTTCTCGATTGTAAAGTTTTAACATATATCTTAGCTCTAGTTATGCATTTTGCAGGAAAGATTTCTTGTTTAATCACAGACAGTCTCTCTTTTCCTGTCTTAGTTTTCATCTTACACCAAGGGAGTTCGTGACCGACTGATTCGCACGAATTGTGGCATTCATGTTATGATAAAGGATTTATTGTGACATTATTGTTCTCTCTGGTTTTCTGTGTTTGAGCGTAAGAATATCTTGCGTTTAGATGTTTTCTTCCACAGTCTGTTAGGAACCCGATGTTTATAACAGACCTTTGCATCTCTCTGATACAAGTCTTCCTCCTACTCACCCTTACTACAACTCATTGTCTGAATTTATCTAAGACCTTACTTGCCCATGCATGCCTAGCCTAGTTTCGGAGTTGGAACCATGTCATTTGAGTTAATCTCCATTTGATCACCCCATTAAACAAATCATGACATTAAACTGATGGGTGTCGGGCTCTTCTCCTGCAAGCAATCCAGGGGTGACTTCCGAAGCTAACATTTCTGGCGCCGTTGCCGGGGATGAAATTGAAGATTTTCCCTGGGAAGAATGACATTGAGCCTCTAAATCCGAAGGTGCATTGGATTATTAGATCCTTTCAAGATTGCTATTATGCACCTGGCGACTCCATTGTAACGACTCCACTGTGGCGGACCTGTCTGGTAAATTGTGGCTTTCAGAGGTAGGCATACGTGGTCTCATCCACAACTGCCTCTAGCTATGCCTGAAACAGATCCAGAGGCGGTGCTCAGAAAGGGAAGGGCCGCTGAAGAAGAAGCATCCATCACCGAACTAGGTAATCCACCAGATCCTTCTGTGGGAGCTCCTTTTTCTCCTCAGTTTTTTGACAGGCATGTTTCTGCAGTTTCCCATTTCCTAAATTTTGGGAGTGTTCCTGTTGAGTTTTCCTCTCCTGGTCTGGGACTAGAGGGACAATACCTTGTCACTCCCCTCTCCCCTGAAACTGTACCTTGGCGTTGGGCCGGGACCACAGAAGATCTCCCCGCTCCTATCTTTACCACTCCTGCACAAAGAGAAACTCAGGCTGACTTGAGTTCGTTAGCTCTCTCCTTGAACCCTCTTTTGTTTCCCACTCCACTTCGGGACTCATTCCCAGTAGCCCCTTCGCGAACTCCTTCTCCTCCAAGTTCTCCTCCACCTAATACTCCTATGGCTGGTGCTAATCCCCCTCTAACTAGAATGGACACCATAGTTGCTGCCCGATATGCTCCCTTAGTCCTACCCCAACCTATGCACCCTCTCCCTGCTAGAGATTATTTGAAATACATGCCCAAGTTCACTGGGGAGGGGGACATAACTGCAGAAGATCACTTGGCCGCGTTCTACAGTTATGCAGACAACCTGAACATTGAAAATGAAGATGTATGGATGAGAGTCTTCGTCCAGAGCCTGGACGGTGAAGTGAGAAAGTGGTTTAGAGGATTGGCTCCCGGATCTATTGCTGGGATTGAAGCTCTAGATAGTGTTTTCCTGAGACAGTGGGGAGATAGGAAGGATTTTATGTATTACATGATAGATTTCAGGTCTTTGAAGAAGATGGAAGGAGAATCTGTCTTTGACTTCTCCAAAAGATTCAACAAAATGTATAATAAAATCCCTGCCGTGATAAAGCCTTCAGAAGCCTCTGCCCAAATTTCCTATGCTGGTTCTTTTGACCCTGATTTCTGTCTTTTGTTGAGAGAAAGAAGGGCCACCTCCTTATCCCAAATGCAAGATGCTGCTGTCGAAGTCGAATCTAATGTGTTAGCAGCTAATAGACTGAGGAGCAAGACCAACGCAGACAGAAGAAAGGGAACATCCGAAGCCTCAACTTCTGGCTCATCGATGCCCCACCCTCAAGTGGATGAGCTAGCCAAAATGGTGAAGTCTCTGTCTGTAGAAATGGAGAGAATGAGAGTGGAAGGAAGGCAGGCATATAAAGGCCCTTAGATTGCCGAAAATAAAGGAGGCTTCAGGAGTCCAAATAACTTTACTCCCCCGAATATGCAAAGAGAGAAGGGAAGAGACAGAGAAGACCAAAAAATTCAGGCCCCCTTTCAAAACAATTTTGTGGCCGAGGGGGAAGAAAGAGAAACAGACGAGCTTGATCCTGAAATCCACTGCTTAGAAGACACTCCTTCATTTCCTCATCTCACTCGATCAACCTATGAAGAGTCTCTCATGGATAGTCAGCTAAACAAGCTGAGCAAGGAGGCCAAGGCTACTGGTGACCGAGGCAGGTACAACCTAAGGTCCGACAAGAAGACAACAACGCCTGATATTCCTGAGCAGTCCACTAGAGCAGGGCAACCTGCTAACGAAGTAGTAGATGGTCACAGAGGTAAGAAGGCTCAACCTCTCTCTTCCATTGTCCACAATCATGCCCCTGAAATAAGAGAGTTTCCAAAGCTTACATCTTCTTTTAATTTCGAGCATGAAATTCAAAAGGTCAGAATCCCTGTGCCCCTCACCGAGCTAATTAAACATGGGGAATTCAGAAAATGCTTCTCCGAGCTCTTACAGTATGAGGCCGCAAGCCTTCCCACAGACTCCATCAATTTGCAAGATGAAAAGCCAACAGTTTTCCTAGGTCCCATGGTAGAAGATAGGGATGATTCATCCCCTCCCTTCTACACATCCTTGAACATACATGACAAGGTATTGCACAACTGTTTGATGGACTCAGGAGCTTCTCACAACCTCATGCCCAAAATCGTCATGGAAGAGTTAGGATTCGAAGTCACCCGAGCCTATCATGACCTCTATTCCTTTGACTCCAGGAGAGTTCAATGTCTCGGGGTTTTCAAAGACCTGGTTGTGACCTTGTTTTAGTTGCCCATGAAAAGTGTGGTCATGGATATTGTAGTGGCTGATGTCCCCCCTAAGTTTGGTATGTTGCTATCAAGATCTTGGATAAAGAGACTGGGGGGAACCTTGCAGATGGATCTCACATATGCCACTATTCCAGTGTTTGGAGGAGAGCATAGAAGACTGTATCGGGAAGCCCAACTGGCCTACATAATCAATGACAAAGCCAACCCTACCAATCATCCCATCTTCGCCTTGGACACTGATTTAGGTTCCAGTTTATTGCAGCTCACCCATGCTCCCGAGCCTCTTCTTAAACTCAAAAAGCATCCCATCATTTCCCCTGAATTTCCTCCCTCCATCACCCCCGTCTGGAAAATGTTCTTTGATGGAGCCTCTTCCAGGGAAGGCGCTGGTGCCGGGGTGTTTTTTGTGTCACCTGCTCAGGAAACCATATCTCTGTCATACAAATTAGAATTTGAAACCACCAGTAATGTGGCAGAGTATGAAGCCCTTGTCTTAGGATTAAGAGCTGCAAGGAAAATGGGAATTCAAGAGGTAGCAGTGTTCGGAGATGCAGAGTTGGTGTTCCAGCAAATCAGAAACGCTTATCAAGCTAAACATCCTCGACTTAGAAATTACAGGAATGAGGTATGGGACCTAATTGACAATTTCTTCTTAGCCTTCAACATCTCTTTAATTCCAAGGGAGGATAATGTTGTGGCCGATTCTTTAGCTGTTTCAGCTAGCCGGTTCAAGGTCCCTCAACCGCCAATGGTCAAATATGATGTTGAGGTAAAATATAGGCCCTCTGTACCAGACAATGTCAAGCATTGGAAGGTATTCGAGGATGATCTGGAAATTGAGAAGTTTCTTCAATCGGTTGATGAGTTTTCTGCGTTACATATTGACCAGGATCCTGACCTGGAAGGTGACCCTCACCCTGAGGTGTTTTTAAATAAATTTGCTAACCACCAGATTATTCAGCTACCTAGCAATCACATCCCGAAGGGACTCATTCCTTTAGAAATATTGTTCGATGGGAATGACGTGGCAGTGAAGGGTAGGGTTTCAGATGAAGACGCTGATATAGCCGAGTGCAACATTGGCACACTAGAGGAGCCTAAGTTTGTCAAGATGTCAAGCAGTTTGACCACCGAGCAGAGGGCCGAATATGATGAGTTGCTGAAAGAATTTGCTGATGTGTTCGCATAGACTTATGAGGACCTCAAGACATACGATATGTCCATCATTGAACACAATATCCCACTGAAAGAAGAGGCTAAGCCATTCAAGCAGAAGCTGAGACCGATAAATCCCATGTTGCTGCCTGTTATGGAGAAAGAAGTGAAGAAGCTGCTAGATGACCAAATCATTGTCCCCTTGAGATATTCCGATTGGGTGGCCAATTTGGTCCCGGTAAGGAAGAAAAGTGGGGAAATCAGACTCTGTGTTGATTTCAGGAACCTGAACAGGATCTCAAAGAAGGACAATTATCCCCTGCCCAACATGGAACACATATTGCAGAGGGTAACCGGTGCATCTAGGATCTCCATGATCGATGGTTTTTCTGGTTATAATCAGATATCGGTCATGCCTGAGGACAGAGAAAAGACGACCTTCACCACTCCTTGGGGCAAATTCATGTATGCCAAAATTCCATTCGGACTGATGAATGTAGGAGCGATGTTTCAGCGAGCCATGGACATAGCCTTTGTCGGGGAGAAAGACAAATTTGTAGTGATATATCTGGATGACATAACAGTCTTCTCAAGGTCCGACCAAGAGCACTGCTATCACCTGAGGAAAGTCTTCTCAAAATGTCGAAGATTCGGCCTATCCCTGAACCCCAAGAAATATTTGTTTGCTATGGAGGAGGGGAAGCTACTAGGCCATATAGTATCAACAGAAGGAGTGAGGATTGATCCTAGCAGAGTGGAGGCAATTCAGACCTTGCCGCTGCCCAGGTCGAAGAAGGAAGTTCAAGCCTTTTTGGGGAAGATTAATTTCCTCAGGAGATTCATCTCGAATTTCATGGAGCTGGTGAAACACATCACAACCATTCTCAAGAAGGGAAATGAAGTGAAATGGACTTCTGAACCCAGGGAATCTTTTGTCCAAATAAAAAGGGCATTGACTGAAGCCCCAGTGCTGATCAGTCCTGACTTTTCGAAAGATTTCCTTATTTTCTCCTTCACTTCTTTTGATACAGTAGCGGCGGTCTTATTGCAGAGGAATGAGGAGGGGCAAGAGCAGCCCATTGCCTTCTTCAACAAGGCGTTAAGAGATGCAGAGGTCAGATATGAAATCATGGAGAAGCAGGCCAATGCCTTAGTGAAATCTATCAAATCTTTCAGGGTCTATGTCCTGCACTCAAAGGTGATCGCATACGTTCCTTCAGCCTCTGTGAAGGACATCCTTGTACAGCCTGACATTGATGGGAAGAGGATTAAATGGATAGCCAAGATCCTGGAGTTTGACCTGGAAATAAGGCCTACCAAATTGATCAAAGTTCAAGGCTTAGCCAAGCTGCTGGCTGAAGCCACTTGCCAAGCTCTGGGGGTAAATTACATGAATGAATGCTCGGTAATTCAGAGGGGTCATCTGCCTGAAACAGACCCTCAAGAAGAGCCCCAATTGGCCCGATGTCCTTGGTATAAGGATGTCATATATTTTCTGCAAGAGTTGCAGCCCCCAGATGTCTTGCAAAGAAACGAAGCAAGAGCTCTGAAGCTCAGGGCAGTCAGGTATTGCCTAATTGATCAAATCTTATACTGGAAAGACCCCTTGGGGGTGCTTTTAAAATTCATGGATCCACCAGAGGCCAACAGGATCATGGTCGAGTTTCACAGTGGCCTATGTGGAGGAAACCATTTCTGGAAGACTACAGCCCACAAAATTCTCAGAGCTGGGTACTACTGGCCCACCTTGTTCGCTGATGTCCATAGAAGAGTTAGAGCCTGTATCACATGCCAAAGATTTTTAGGAAAGTAGCAGCGCAAGTCTCTGCCTTTACAGCCTGTAGTTGTTTCAGGACCTTTCCAGCAATGGGGCCTAGATTTTATTGGAGAAATCCACCCTACTTCCAGTGGGAAGCACAGATGGATCCTGACTGCCATAGACTTCTTTACCAAATGGATTGAAGCTATCCCCACCAGGAGTGCTTCCCATAAGGTAATAATTGGATTCCTGGAAGACCTTATCACAAGATTCGGTTGCCCAAGAAAGATCGTTACAGATAATGCAACCTCATTCAAGGCTGAACCTTTGGTCAAGTTCTGTGAGCAATTCAGAATCAAGCTGATTCACTCCACCCCGTACTATCCCCAGGGAAATGGTTTAGCAGAATCTTCCAATAAAAGTCTCATAAGGATCATCAAAATATTATTGGAGGACAACAAAAGGGATTGGAATTCAAAGCTGAAATTCGCTCTATGGGCTGATTGGGTGACTACGAAGAGATCTATAGGCACCTCCCCTTTCCAGTTGGTATACGGAGCAGAAGCTGTCTTCCCTTCTTAGCTGGCCATTACCGTAGCAAAATTCTTTCAAGATTATCAAGAAGAGCCCAATAATATGATCCGAAGAATTCATTAGCTGGTAGAAGTCCAGCAAGCCAGAGAGAAGGTAGTGATCAGAATTCAGGACCATCAGCAGAAAATCAAGCAAGTCTTTGATAAGAAGGCCAAGAGGGAGGAGTTCCAAATAGGAGACCTGGTACTGAAATGGAACGCTCCTAAACAGGACAAGGGTAAGCANAAATTTGAAGCCCTATGGATTGGGCCTTTCAGAATCCTTGAAGTCTTCTCAAATAACACGTATCGGCTACAAGATTTGGAAGGCGAAGAAGTTTTCAGCAGCCCAGTAAATGGGCATTTTCTTAAAAAATGTTTTGTCTGAGCCTTCAGTGGCTCCTACACTATGTATATATTTTCCTTTCTGTTCTTTGCTTTTACTTTATTGTTTCGGCTTAGTAAAATGACTCCATAGCCCATTAGCAAGGAACTGGAACTGCAAAACGAGTCCTTAGAGCATCACAGGGATGACTCTATCCCCCATGGAGCCTAATGTTAGCAACATTACTTGTCTTTGGCATCGGGATATATAGGTCTGCAGGTTGCTCGAGGAGCGCCCGAGCGTAGTGCCTAAAAGAAGTCCATTTTCGGACTTAAAATCAAGAGAGCTGGCGTTTCAATATTTAGCGAAAGAGCAGAACGACGATAGATGGGTAATTGCAAATTAACCAAGTCTCGACAGGTATAGCGCTTAAAGTTTTAAGGAATTCAACGGTCGGAATCCTTCGAGAGGCACTCTCATAGTTACGAGGGCCATTGATCGCAAGCAGTTCAAGCGCGGCGTTTTTCACGAGCTCGGGGTTCGCGAGTTCAAAAGGTGGAACATATCCCGTTGGTTGCGGGGGATTCCGAGTTACGAAGAAGTGTTCGGATGGAGGTCAACCGTCGCTGACTATCACACCTCGGGACTTCGCGAAGGGAGAATGCCAAAGTATGATACTTCAACTCGCGAGGTCCCGAGTAGTGAGAGGCGCGAGCATCTGGGCCCACAGAAGTTCCAAGCTGATCAGAGCCATCAGATCCAGAGGGACACGTGGTGCACGATTAGGCTCCCCTCCTTCTCACCCCTTGCAACATTGAAGCATGAGGACCAGCCTCCTCCCTTCACGAGACGCGAAGTGCCGAAGGCACCCAGGACTTGGGCCCACAGTATTGCCCAAGTGTTTTCAGCCATGCGATTAGAGAGGACACCTGGCATCAAAAAGAGTCATCTCGGCGCCTTGCTCATTGCAATTCCAACACGCAAAAAACAGTTCCATCATATCCCGATACATGAAGTAGCAAGAGCATTCAGGACCTGGGGCCCACCGTGACATAGGATGGGTTTAGAACCGTCGGATTTGAAGGACGCGTGGCACCAGATCGAGCCGCCTTGGCATATCGCTCATCGTGATTTTGAGGAGAAAGGAGCAGCCCCTTCATACTCTCGAACGCCAAAAATCTCCATGGGAATAGGCACAGGGTCACAGCCCGCGGTCATTGAATAAAGAAAAGAGCTGCGCAAAAGGGGCCAAAGGCGCCAAGTTTCAGAGAGGCCCGTCACGACCCCCATATGCCATCTGACCCAACCTCAAGCCTGGTCTTCGCTTGGAGTAAATGGAAGAAAGAAGGGGTGGTTGAGACCTCTCTTCATTCATTAATTGCGAAGTATGGAGGGTCTGGTAAGCGGTCCGCTCGAGAGGGTCCTGTGTACCCTTTCATGCAGAAAAGCCATGCCGAGTCCTCGACTAGCCGGAGGAGGTCTGCACACGCTAAAACAACATTTACTGGCTCAACCACTCCTCCTGCAAGAGCCATGCATAGTTAAGGTGGCGTCTGACAGAGAAATCCCATCTGAATTTGGCTGAAGGGACACAGAACCTTGGGCGACGAGCACGCCTCTGATTAGGCAAATTTTCTCTGAGTATATAAACTCAGTCGTTGTATTTTGTAAAGCATCGATGGTAGAGCGCAACTCCCGATTGTAAAGTTTTAACAGATATCTTAGCTCTGGTTATGCATTTTGCATGTAAGATTTCTTGTTTAATCATAGACAGTCTCTCTTTTCCTGTCTTAGTTTTCATCTTACACCAAGGGAGTTCGTGACCGACTGATTCGCACGAATTGTGGCATTCATGTTATGATAAAGGATTTATTGTGACATTATTGTTCTCTCTGGTTTTCTGCGTTTGAGCATAAGAAGATCTTGCGTTTAGATGTTTTCTTCCACAGTCTGTTAGGAACCCGATGTTTATAACAGACCTTTACATCTCTCTGATACAAGTCTTCCTCCTACTCACCCTTACTACAACTCACTATCTGAAGTTATCTAAGACCTTACTTGCCCATGCATGCCTAGCCTAGTTTCAGAGTTGGAACCACGTCGTTTGAGTTAATCTCCATTTGATCACCCCATTAAACAAATCATGACATTAAACTGATGGGTGTCGGGCTCTTCTCCTGCAAGCAATCTAGGGGTGACTTTCGACGCTAACAGAAGGGGATAAGCCTGGAATTCAAATCTGAAGGTCGAACGTCAAATTCCCTTCTAGCCTATGAGTTAGCCGAGGATCAAGCCCAGTCGTTGGATTGGTTGGTGGATGGATCTACGCCATAGATTTAGGAACGCTGGAAGCTCTGGGATATCAGAGAACTCAGGATGAAGCATATTGAGTCGGATCCACATGGAAGGCCCATGGCCCCGACCAATAAACACCCGAGGAACTTGGGAGAGGTATATCTTCCAGTTATGAGCTCTATTTTGAGCATGGAGACCGTGGTTGGAAAGCTCTAGACGAGCAGAATGTGATAGATACCCCGAATGGAGGATTTGATTACTTAAGGAGAACAAAATTTTGATGCCCCATTCTTTAAAAAGTCTTATAAGGGGTTGGGTGTGTTACACAAAGAACTCAACCTTCAATTTGAATACTAAGCATATAATGCTCAGGTATCATTTCATATTATTCATCTTGGAAGATGGACATTTGAAGTTGGAAAAGATACATACTAGCCAAAATTCTGTAGACATGTTAATGAAGGGAGTAACCAGGGAGAAATTGAGTTCCTGTTGAGTTTCAGTTGGTCTTAAAGCATGAAGTTGAAAATGAGAAATTTTCCAGGTCTAAGAAGGATCATAGTTCAGCAGATACAACAATGGTGGAGTTGTTTAGATCAGTCTCCAAGTGAGATATTATTGGTTGTGGAGCCTGATTATCTTCCTGATTCATAGGTCTTTGTTTTAAGATGTGTTTATACCCCATGAAGACTGTACACCCCATATTACTATACACTCCTCCACGCAGGGGGGTTGTAGAGGGGGATTTCCCCCCCTGCGGGGTCTGGGGGATCATACCCTCAATTGGGGGGTCCAAGGGCAAGAGTGGCCCCGATAGGGGTTCAGGGGCGAAGCCCCAAAAGGAAAAATTTCCTTGTAAATGTATATTGTAATTTCATAGTAAATATGGACCGTTCATTATAAGGTCGCATATCTAGTGATAGAAGTTATGTTAGGGTTTTTTTCCTTAGAAGGAAACCCTCTTTTATGAGGGAATTGTATTGCGGCTATGTATCATTTCAAATATTGTATTCTGAGATAGGATACCGTGAGAGAAAGAAGAGAAAGTTACAATGGGTGTGTTGTAGGTTGTATCCCTTCATTTTCTGGATAGTAATAAAGGAAGGACCTGTAAATTTCTCTGGTGGATGTAGCCCACACTGGGTGAACCATGCATATCTGTGTCTCTGTTGTATTATGTATCTTCTGTGTTTTATTTCCACAGTTGTCTTATTTTATTGCTTCATGATCCTTTTTTTCTAACATGCAATCCATCAACATCAATTTACTATTAATTTATAAGTAAAAAAATACACACACATATCCAACTTACACATGAGTGACACATGATAAATCAGAACTGTTGCATCTTTATTATTCCTTCCATTCCATTTGAACAAAAACATACAGTAAGAAAATTATATTTAACAACAACAAAGTCTCATGTCCTCTTTAGATAATTCCATAGACTTACAACATACTACGCCATGCGCTTCCTTATAACCCTCAGACATATAACATACTTAGACTCATATTCATAAGCATTACAACATTACAAAGGCTCATAGTGAACTTTGACACACAACACTCAATGAATCTTCTACGTGAGTGTCTAACTCTCTCACCATCTAACTCTATTTTTTATGTCGCTACTTCCTTTTATAGCTTTCTTTGCTCAGGAGATCTATCTCATTCTGCTCTTCTCCACTCGTTATACTAACCAACTGCCATGCATGATTGTGGAACCTACTCGTAGTCCATGTAGCCTTCTGGAATTGGGGCAATCTTAACGACCTCGCCAGCTTATCTTTTGTCACCTCCATGTTCCCTTGTGTTGTTGGCCTTAATCATTCAAGAATATTTCTCGACGATTCCTTTCTTGATTTCATCATGCAACTTCTTGACTTATGACGCTACTCACAAAACTCAGACTGACACATATAATTCACATCTTGAACTTGGCATGTAATATCAAAACTTGGTCCGGTGCACACTTCTTGTCATTCTTCACGCATTAGCTTAGTCATGTGCAAAACCAAAAATTTTAGTCGTGTGCATGCGCGTGTGATTAAACCAAAAATTTGGGTGCCAACAATAGGTGCATATGATCTTATAGTAGGGTGAAAAGCATATTTAGCTATAGAGTTAAAGATGAAGGACATTGGCTTGATGCATTATTTCTTGGGGTTATAGGTATGATAAATATCAGTAGAGATATTCCTTGGTCAAGAGAAGTACAAAGTGGATATCTTGAGGATATTTGGGATGGAGGACTATAGACCAACGACTACAACTATGGTTACCAACATGAAGAAGGTTGTCACTTAAAATCCAGAGTTGGTGTATCCTAGGGTATACATGCAATTGATAGGGTCCTTGATGTATTTGGTCAATACCATGACATATATGTGTTTTTCTATGAACACCTTGATTCAGTTCATGATGGAGCCGAGGCAGGTGCATTGGATAGTAGCAAAGCATGTTCTCAAGTAATTGAGAGGTACAGTGGAGTATGGGTTGAGGTATCTTGGAGGTGATGGAATGGGGTTGCAGGGATATTCAAACTCAGATTGGGTAGGGAGTCCAGTAGATAGGAAGAGCACCTTGGGGTGTTGCTTCAACTTGGAATCAATAGTGATTACATGATTCAACAAGAAGTAGACTTCCATAACACGCAATTCAAAAAAGGTAGATTATATGGTAGTGAGTATGGCTAACTGTGAATCCATTTGGCTTTGAAAATTGCTTACAGGTTTATTTGATTCGGATTTGGATCCCATAGTGATATAATGTGATAATAAGAGTTGTATCAAACTCTCTGAGAATCCAATATTCCATGACAGGTCCAAGCATATTGAGATTATATATCTTTTCATCCGAGACGAGATCTAGAAGGGAGTAGTCAAGCTTCAATATGTTTCCATAGATGAGCAAGTTGCAAACATTCTGACCAAACCATTGGTTAAATGAAAGTTTGTGTTCTTCAAGCAAAAAATTGGAGTGGTGCAGAATACATTCCTAGTTAAAAGGAAGTGTTGATGTTTATAGCATCAGACATGTCGAATCCCATGGGCCTCCCCTTTTTGGAAAATTGTTTCAACAACTTTGGTGTGCTCCACTAAATATAGCGAGTCGTTACAAAACTGGCAAAATGGATAAAAATAGAGGAATATGCTATATTTTGTGGTAGTTGGGTTAATCCCCTAAGTTGGAAAAGGATAGGGTCATATGGCACAATACATGTAATCAAGGGTTGCACCGAAGGCCTAGCCCCTTTCCTTTGGCACCCATATAAACTATAAAATTTAAATAAAATTCGAACCATATTAATAACAAGCATCATGGTGTGGTGTAGTGGTAGCACGGATTTGTGGGGCCTTTGGGCTAGTGAGAGGTCATGAGTTTGACTCTTGGGTATTCAAATGAATTTTATACATCAAACATTGGATGGGTGCCACGTGGCAGCCCATGACTGGGCCACATGGCACCATATAATTCGTCCACAAAACTGCCACTTGTCATAATCTGATTTGCCCATGAAAATGACATGTGTCATCACCTAACTTTCCCACATGTATGCCATCCTTGCCACGACATACCATGCCAATTCAGATGTACGGACGTTCCACGTATCACCCTTGCAGTGGTGCCACGTGTCACTTTGAATTTTTGACTTTTGACCAAGTTTGACTGAACTTTGACCGTTTATAACGTTTGATCCGTAACTCCGTTTGATGAGCCGTTTGTGCCCTTATAAATATTGTGATACGCTCTTCACAATAATGTCATTTTCACTGAGTTTTGGGAAATTTGAATTTTTTTTCCCTTTTATTGTCTGCTGAAGACATTCTGAGCATTCAAATTTTCTTCTGTGCGTTCTGTGTTGTTCTTAGCCTTCTCTAGATCCTTTTTAGATCACGCCTTCCAATTGAGAGATTTTTGGACCACCAAAATATTTCATCAATCAACTGGTAAGTGAGGGAAGAGTTCCCTCACCTTATCCTTCTCAATCCACTTTTCCTTGCTTGGATGCGTGCCCTTTAAGCCTACTCGAAGATAATCAACATCAAACTTGCATGAAGTCCTCATCCTTATGTCCAAGATGATATCTTCCTGTAACTTATCCAAGTACTTAGGTGCAAGCGCATCAACTTATCCATGATCATGGGAGGCTTAAAAAGTTTCAAGTTCTCTATGTTCACAACTAAATAAATATGCATATAAGGTGGAAGATCTAAACAAAAATCATTTGTGTTGCTTTTCTCCAAAATAGTGAAGGGTCCATATAGGACGGGCTTCCATTTCTTGCCTTCACTCTTCAATTGTTCCTTGTCGATATGAATCCATGCCTAGTCTCCAAATTGGAACTGATGATCAACCCTGTGTTTGTCATGCCGAGCTTTATACTGTTATTGACTCTTCTCTAATTGTTCCCTGACTTCCTGGTGTATCTGCTGAATCCTTTGGATGAAATTGCAGACTCTGTCCTCTATTCATTGTTCATTCACATTGACATCTTTCCCATACATCAATTCCAAAGGAACCTTAGGTAGGTACCCAAAACATGTCTCAAAAGGTGAACTCTGAGTGGACGAATGTAAAGCTCATTTATAATCATGTTGCATATAGGGTATTTGTTCATACCATAACTTAGGATGCTTGCTGCAGTAGCCTCAAAGAAAAA
This sequence comes from Picea sitchensis, assembly GCA_010110895.2. Lineage (NCBI taxonomy): Eukaryota > Viridiplantae > Streptophyta > Pinopsida > Pinales > Pinaceae > Picea > Picea sitchensis. Next base: position 108,782 of record SNQJ01S0010278.1, read on the forward strand.
GTGCCACTGTTCTATTTACCACCTCTGTCTGTCTGTCGGTCTGTGGATGAAAAGAAGTGATCCTCTTCAATTTGGTGTCCATCATTCTCCACACGATAGTCCAAAAATCCCCAAGGAATCGAGTATCTTGATCCGAGACAATGGATGTGGGTAACCCAAAGTGAACCCAAACATACTGAAAAAAGAGATTAGTAGTCTGCTCAGCAGTGATCTACTTTTTAAATGGCATCAAGATACACATCTTGCTGAACCTATCCACTATGACATACAAATAATAATGACCCCCTCTAGTCATTGGTAAACCCCCTACAAAATCCATGGAGAAACTTTCCCATGGATGGGATGGAACAGGAAGTGGTGAGTATAGACCCAATTTTCTATTAGTGGGCTTACAAGTAGAACACATCACACACCCCTTTACATATTTAGTTACAATTGATTTCATTTGAGGCCAATAACAAAACCTATGCAAATGAGCCATAGTTTTTCCTACCCCAAAATGCCCAGATACAAGAGAAGTATGAGATTCTCATATTACATGGACTCATTCACTTGTAGGAATACATAGCTTCCCAAGATGATAGAGTAACTTTCACCGTAGACAATAGTTCTCTACCTATGCACCATGGGTTAGCTTCTCATATACTTCTTTAAAATCTTCATCGATGGCATATTTCTCTACATAGATATCATGAGATAAATAAGTATTCTTCAAAATAATAGAAGCAACAATAGGAGGTCTAGAAAGCAATACTTCACCCATGGTGTATCTACTGACATCTGTCTTGATCTCGAATGGCTGTTGAATATTCGGTAGTGCTAATATTGGTGCGATACTGATCTTCTCCTTCAAAGTGTTGAAAGATTTTTGTTCCTTTCCTTCCCACTGAAAAGTGTTCTTCACACTAGTTAAGGCATGCAAAGGATACAACTTTTCCCTTTGCAAAGTATCCAGTACTTTCTTTATATGCCTTACATGTTCATCCCAAGTCTCACTAAAAACAAGAATGTCGTCTAAATATACAATCACAAAGTCATCCAGGAAAGGCCTGAATACATCATTCATCACACGCATGAAAATTATCGGAGCATTACAAAGCCCAAATGGCATAATTAACCACTCAAACAATCCTTGTTTGGTTTTAAAGGAAGTATTCCATGCATCTTGTTCTGAAACCCTGATTTGATGATATCCACTACGCAAATCCAACTTAGTGAAATAAACAACATTCTTCAACTGATCAAGTAAATCATCTATGCGATGAAGAGGGTATCGATTTTTCATCGTGATTTTATTTAAGGCCCAGTAATCGACACACATTCACCATGTGCCATCTTTCTTTGGCACCATCACGATCGAAGAACCACAAGGAGATGAACTGGGCCTGATGACCCCTTGATCCAATAAGCCCTGTACCTTCTTCTTGATCTCTGTCATCTCCACAACTCAGATCCTGTACATGCCCACATTAGGAAGAGGAGAATCTTGTTGAAGATGTATCTCATGTTGGATTTCCCTCTTAGGAGGTATTCCATCCAGTTCCTGAAAAATATCATCATACTTATAAACAATATCAATTAATTCCTATTTATGAGATGGATGACACCATTAGAGAGCGTTGGATGTCTCGACATCTTTCTCTTTGACGACCATGAGTACATATCTCTTATTAGTAGTTATGAGTCTTTTCATTTGCCCTACACTAACACATGTCGTATTTACCCTCATGATGTGAGCTCTAACAATATATTCCACTCCCCCTTTAGTAAGGTGGTATTTGTTCTCATGAAAAAATAAGACATATTTTCTATCATAAAGATACAGACTCCCCAACACTGTGTCACATATATCAAGTGGTACAACATCCAAATCCACTTCATTGATCAACTTTGAAGAAATAGAAAATCTGACCCTACATTGTTTGGTGACATTAAGTTTTGCTTCATCACATACCCAACCAAGAGGGTAAGGCTTTGGATGTGGTTTTGTTACAAGACCCATATTCTTGACAAGTGATTTAGATATTAAGTTTACCTGGGAACCTAGATCGAATAATGTATCAATCTTAGTATGTTTAGATACAACTCGTATATGAAATAACTCATTTATCTTTCATTCATCAATATGAGATTCATCATTGAAACTTGAACTAGCATGAAGAGAATATTTACATTGTACTATAGCCGTTGTGATCTTTCTCTCATCTCCTGATTCAGAACCAAGATCTTGCTGCACTGTAGAAATGGTCTTTGTCTTCCCCTTTCCACTGAACTATTTCAGTTTCTTTTCTGGATGTAGTTTCCAACAGTGTTCTTCATCATGACTGATCCTATTGCAATGAGTGCAAGATGGTTTTCCTCCTTCTCTCGTTACTGTAGCGGTATTCTTGTCCTTCCTTTTGAACTTCTTGAAAGTCTTGTGTGGGAAATTGGAAGGTTTCTTCATGGGATCTTCTTGAACATGTTTCCCCCTGTTCTCAAGGTCAGTGACTTGCACACAAACTTTGTCAAGACTAGTGGGGTTAAAAAAGAGAAAAGTATGACGAATATAATTGTGAAGTGCTCCAATATACTTCATTAAAGTTTCATAAGAATCCAAAGGAATATTCAATGCTAGAGATTTCTTCCTAAATTCTTCTGTGAAACTTTGTACAGTTTGACCTTTACTCTGTCTTAAATTTTTCCATTCCATCATCGCTTTATGTAAATACCCTAATGGATAGAACTGCTTCCTTATCTATGTTTTAAATTCTGACCATGAGGAAAGAAGCTTACCACACTTACTTCTATCCTGTAGCTCGCTCTCCCACTATACGAGAGTGGTGCCTTCCAACCGAAGAGAATCCAATTTCACTTTAACTTCCTCTTTGTCAATATGCTGAACACGACAATATACTTGAACTTGTCGAAAACTTTACATCAAGCTTTAATAATGGTTTCTTAAAAGAGGCTTTATGGTTAGAATACTGAGAGTGATGAGAATTCTCAGAGGAAGAAGAAATAGAACTTGAAGGCAAAGATGGAGGCTTAGGAGGGTCTCCTCCAGCCCCTTGGTTTATCGAAGCATCATCATCTGGTGGTTCTTCCTTTTTCTTCCCTTTCTTCTTCATCCTCTTCTTGTAATCTCCATACATTCGTTTGACCATTTCTGACATGCGATAAAAGACCATGTGAAAGGTTTTCTCCTGTTCATCACGCTTGTCCTCTTTTTCCATGTTTTTCCTTCAGGATGCACAACCAACTTCGAGATTGAAAGTACTTAGAGTTCCTTCACCCTGCTTATGCTTGTCCCTAGTAAGCATGCATACTCAACAATTCAATTCAAAGACGACTGCTATGATACCAACATGATTCGAGATCTTTTCGTCGGGTGACTTATTAAAGAACTGTATTAAATGAGAATAAATTAAAGTACACCATAAAGAAGGAAAATCCAAAAAGGAAAGAGACATAAGCATGCAATATGAACACAAAGAACTTGATAACGAAGTCTGTCCCTAGTGGACTACATCTCTGGGTCTTTCTCTCAAATGGGTAGGTCTTTTTATGACGAATATAATTGTGAAGTGCTCCAATATACTTCATTAAAGTTTCATACGAATCCAAAGGAATATTCAATGCTAGAGATTTCTTCCGAAATTCTTCTGTGAAACTTTGTACAGTTTGACCTTTACTCTGTCTTAAATTTTTCCATTCCATCATCGCTTTATGTAAATACCCTAATGGATAGAACTGCTTCCTTATCTATGTTTTAAATTCCGACCATGAGGAAAGAAGCTTACCACACTTGCTTCTATCCTATAGCTTGCTCTCCCACCATACGAGAGTGGTGCCTTCCAACCAAAGAGAATCCAGTTGCACTTTAACTTCCTCTTTGTCAATATGCTGAACACGGAAATATACTTCAACTTGTCGGATCCAATTGTCTACCTTTCTAGGATTAGCATCTCCATTAAACATAAGTAAAGAAAACTTTACATCAAGATTTAATAATGGTTTCTTAAAAGAGGCTTTACGGTTAGAATACTGAGAGTGATGAGAATTCTTAGAGGAAGAAGAAATAGAACTTGAGGAGAAGATGGAGGCTCAGGAGGGTCTCCTCCAGCCCCTTGGTTTACCGAAGCATCATCATCTGGTGGTTCTTACTTTTTCTTCCCTTTCTTCTTCATCCTCTTCTTGTAATCTCCATACATTCATTTGACCTTTTCTGATATGCGATAAAGGACCATGTGAAAGTTTTTCTCCTATTCATCATGCTTTTCCTCTTCTGCCATCTTCTTCCTTCAGGATGCACAACCAACTTCGAGATTGAAAGTCCTTAGATTTCCTTCACCCTGCTTATGCTTGGCCCTAGTAAGAATTCATACTCAACAATTCAAGTCAAAGATGACTTCTATGATACCAACATGATCCGATATCTTTTCGTCGGGTGACTTATTAAAGAACTGTATTAAATGAGAATAAATTAAAGTACACCATAAAGAAGGAAAATCCAAAAAGGAAAGAGACATAAGCATGCAATATGAATACAAATAACTTGATAACGGAGTCCATCCCTAGTGGACTACGTCTCTGGGTCCTTCTCTCAAATGGGTAGGTATTTTTATTAATTCCACAAAAGAATTGGGCAAAATACATAAGTGTACCTCATTCTAGAGTTAATCCACATAATCTTTGATCAAATCAGAAAACCAACACCACCACTGCGTTTGTGGCGTCATTTTACCTAAAATTGACTGTCTCCACACCTCGATTCGAGTCAGACACTTTTTGACCCAAGAGGCACCCTTGCCTCAGTTTGTGTGCCACTGCTCCTACAATAAATGACTAGAAATCTCGAAATGTGTGCCAAAATATTGGAAATCGTGCCCAAGTCCATACTGTATGGATGTGCCTTGGTCTCACACACCTCTCTTGTCTCTTGTGTGTTTTTCGAACTCTGCCCGACCCCCTTTATATAATATTTGCGGGCAGTTATGCATAAATGAGGAAGTTGGCGGAGTGGTTAGCGGAGGTCCTGGGGTCGAATCCCAAGGGCCTCCTCTTTTTGGAAAATTGTTTCAACAACTTTGGCGCGCTCCACTAAATATAGCGAGCCATTACAAAACTGGTGGAATGGCTAAAAATAGTGAAATATGCTATATTTGGTGGCAGTTGGGTTAAGCCCCTAAGATGGCGGAGCCTAGGGTCATATGGAGAAATACATGTAATTAGGGGCTGGGCCAAATACCTATCCCCTTTCCTTTGGCACCCATATAAACTACTAAATTTAAATAAAATTCGAACCATATTAATAACAAGCAGCATGGTGTGGTGTAGTGGTAGCGCAAATTTGTGGGGCCTTTAGGCTAGTGAGAGGTCATGAGTTCGAATCTAGGGGAATCAAATAAATTTTATACATCAACCATTGGAGGGGTGCCACATGGAAGCCCATGACTGGGCCATGTGGCACCATATAATTTGTCCACAAAACTATCACTTGTCACAATCTGATTTGCCCATGAAACTGACACGTGTCATAACCTAACTTGCCCACGTGTCTACCATCCTTGCCATGTCATCCCATGCCAACTCATATATACAGACATTCCACGTGTCACCCTTGCAGTGGTGCCACGTGTTACTTTGACTTTTTGACTTTTGACCAAGTTTGACTGAACTTTGACCACTTATAACTTGTGATCCGTAACTCCGTTTGACAAGCTATTTGAGCTGTTAGAAAGCTTGTGACACGCTCTTCGCGATCATGCCATTTTCACTAAGTTTTGGGAAATTTGAACTTTTTCCCTTTTGTTGTCTACTGAAGCCATTCTGAGCGTTATGATTTGCTTCTATGGGTTCTGAGTTGTTCATAGCCTTCTCTGGATTCTTTTTGGATCAATAGGTGGAGAAGCACTTTCATCTAGAGATCAATATAGGTCATGGAGAAGAGAGATCAGGGGCGACCACAAAGAGTTCCAACAAATTTGAGTCGCAACAGTAGGGTCATGCCGTATAGAGGTTTCCATATAGTTCGAGTGCATGTGTATGCAGGTTTCATTAGAGACATGCGTGTATACATGGGTTTTCTTAAGGAAAGGTGTTTACATCTCAAAAAATGTGAAAATTCAGGGTGGTACAACAAAGCAAGATTTGCTAGGATTTTGAGGTGTTGTCTATAGTGTTTATATTTCTCCATAGGTCATTTTACTAGTAATGGGGCCTTTGTAAGATTTGAAGTTATTTGAATGATAAGATTATTTGATGAGCATAATATCTTTGTGTATTGTGTATGATTTTTTGGTTTCCAGTATCACTTCTGCTATTTATTTGAGTTGATTATTCTAGTTAATGTATTTTGTTTTGTGAGCTGCTAATTTGATTTACATCAAGGAAATCACTAGTAAGAAATATACCTAGGTGTTGGGATTAGAAAATCAAGACATGTCAATTCAAAACACTTCATAGGAAGGAAACACCTTACATCATAATTATAAAAGAACATATTTCAATTATTTTAATCTATTTAACATAATTTTATTCTAATAAAACACTA
>SNQJ01S0010278.1:124725-146918 GCA_010110895.2 Picea sitchensis
GGCGAGGGATTCAAGGGAAATGCCCCCAAAGCAAAAATTGGGAAAAATTACCTTGTAAAATATTGTAATTTGTAGTCAATCTGAACCATTCATTATAAGGTTGCATATATGATGGTAGAAGTTTCTTTTAGGGGTTTTTCCCTACAAGGCAACCCTCTCTTATGAGGGAATTGTATTGCGACTGTGTATTATCGCAAATATTGTATTCTAAGAGAGGAGACTGTGAAAGAAAGAAGAGGAAGCTATAGTGGTTGAGTTGTAGGTTATGTCCCTTCATTTTACTGGATAATAAAAAGGAAGTACCTGGAAATTTCTCTGGTGGACGTAGCCCACACTAGGTGAACCACGTATATCTGTGTCTCTATTGTATTATGTATCTTTTGTGTTTTATTTCTGCATTTGTTTTATTTTATTACTTCGTGATCCTATTTTTCTAACAGCTGGTATTAGAGCGAAAGGTAACTTGCAGGAAAAGAGGGTTCCTGGTTTGAGTGGGAGCAATGGTGAAAGATGGAAATTTTAGGGTTGAAAAATTTAATGGAAAAAACTACCAGTTATGGAAGATGCAAATGGAACATTATTTATATCAGAAGGATCTATTCCTACCACTGGGAGGAATAACAAATAAGTTGATGGTCATGAAGGACGAAGAATGGGAGGTTCTTGACAGAAAGGCACCAGGAATGATACGGATAAGCCCGGAAGCATCAGTGGCTTTCAATATTTCAAAAGAAAAGACAATGAAGGAGTTGATGGATGCATTGGCTAAACTGTATGAAAAACTCTCGGCATCTAATAAGGTATTTCTAATGAAGATATTATTTAATATGAAGATATCATAAGGTGGGTCAGTTGCAGATCATTTAAATGAATTTAATATGGTTACTAATCAACTAAGTTTTGTAAAAGTGGACTTTGATGATGAGGTCGGGTATCTTCTAATCCTGTGCTCATTGCCAGAAAGCTGGAGTAGCTTAGTCATGGCTATAAGTAACTATGTCTCTAGTTCAAACACTCTAAAATTTGATGATGTTGTTGGCGTTATCCTTAGCGAGGAAATGCGATGGAAAAGCGCAAGTGAGACATCAAGTAACTCGTTAAACGTGGAGAATAGGGGAAGACAAAAGGATAGAGGAAAGGGCTCAGGGAACCATGGGAATTCTAGGAAGGGCAGATCCAAATCTAGATTGGGAAAGATAGAGTGTTGGAATTATGAGAAGAAAGGACATGTGAAGAAAGACTACAGATCTTCAAAGAAACAAAGAGATGGATAACAAGAGAAAAATCAGGAAGCAAATGTAACTGGTGATTTGTTACATGAAGCTTTGATTCTTTCTATAGATAGTATTTCTGAGTCTTGGGTAGTAGATTCAGGGGCATCATTTCATGCACACCCCATAAGAAACATTTTCTAGATTATGTTCGAGGTGATTTTGGACAGGTTCATTTGGGTGATGATGCACCATGCAAAATTGTTGGATTGGGTAAGGTACAAATAAAGAAAAAGAATGGAAACCAATGGTTATTGAAATAGGTAAGACATGTACCAGATATACCGAAAAATATAATTTCAATAGGGTAGTTGGAAAATGAAGGTTGTATATTTATATTTACAGATAAGGCGTGGAAGTTCATGAAAGGATCACTGATGATAGCAAAAGGAGAGAAGGTACGTACATTGTATTTATGTACTGGTAGTATTGATTCTTTTATCTCTTTAGCTTCTATAGGAGTGGATACAACATTGTGGCATCATAGGCTTGGAAACATGAGTGAGAAGGAGATGCAAATACTTCACAAAATAAATTTGTTGTTAGGTATTAAATAAATTGATTTGGATTTCTGTCAGTACTTTGTTTAAGGATAACAAAAGAGTCATATTTCTCAGAGTTGGAAAGGTAAAGAAGAATGAAAAGTTAGAGCTTGTGCATACAAATGTATAGGGACTAGCTCAGGTATCATCTCTTTGTGGATCTCATTATTATGTTTCTTTTATTGATGATGCAACTAAAAAAACTTGGTTTTATTGCATTCGAAAAAAATCTGATGTTTTTTATACTTTTAAGAAATGGAAAGCTTTGGTTGAGAATGAGACATGAAAAAGGTTGAAGTGTCTCAGATCACATAATGGAGGTGAATACTACAACAAGGAATTTGATGATTATTGTTCATACCATGGGATTCGTAGAGAGAAGATAGTTCCAGGAACACCATAAGAAAATGGTATGTCAAAAAGGATGAATAGGACAATCATGGAGCGTGCAAGGAGTATGAGATTGCATGCAAGGTTGCCCTTACAGTTTTGGAAAGATGTTGTAGATAATGTTGTTTACTTGATAAACATAGGACCTTCAAGCTCTTTAGATGGTGGAATTCCAGAGGAGGCATGGAAAAGTTAAAAGTTAAACTATTCATCTCTAAAGACTTTCGATTGTGAAGCATTTGTCCATATTGATAAATAAAATAGAACAAAGCTTGAAGCAAAATCCAAGAAGTGCACCTTTATTGGATATGGTGTTAATGGTTTTGGTTATCGCTTATGAAATTATGAAAATCACAAAATCATTAGGAGTAGAGATGTCATATTCAATGACAAGGTCCTATATAAAGATCAATTGCAAGGAAGGAAACGGGAAGAAGAAAAACCATAATACACAGTGCTTGATGAGATCACTGAAAAAAAAATTCCAAAGGTACTAGAAAATAAAAATGTACAACAAGAGAAACATGTACCTCAAACTTCTGCAAGTGTTGTCAGAAGATATACCAGGTTAAGTAGACCCCCTGAACGATACTCTCCTTCATTGTATTATTTATTGTTGGCTGTTTCTAGTGAATCAGAATGTTATGAAGAGGCAATGTAGGTAGACACCCAAAAGAAGTGGGAGCAAGGGATGAAAGAGGAAATGGATTCTTTGGTAAATAACCAGACTTGGGACTTGGTTCAGTTTCCTACAGTAAAATGAGAATTGCAGAATAAATGGGTTTACAAGTTGAAGGAAGAAGATGGAGGAAAAAATGGTACAAGGATAGACTTGTTTTAAAGGGGTTTGCACAAAATAAAGGTATAGATTTTGATGAAATATTTTCTCCTATTGTTAAGATGACTTCAATTAGGACTATTTTAAGTCTTATGGTAGTGGAAGATTTGCATCTTGAACAGTTATATATAAAACAACTTTTCTCCATGAGGATTTGGAAAAAGAGATTTATATGGAGTAGCCACAAGGGTATGAGGTCAAAGGAAAGGAGAATTTGGTATGCAGGTTGAAGAAGAGCTTGTATGGCCTAAAACAAGCTCCAAGGAAGTTTGATAGGTTTATGACATAACAAGGTTATAGTAGATCTCATTCTTATCACTGTGTTTATTTTAAAAGGCTAGAAAATGGAAGCTATATTATCTTGTTATTGTATGTAGATGGCATGCTTGTTGCAGGGTCTAATATACATGATATAAATGTTCTCAAGAAGAAATTAGCTAATTCATTTGCGATGAAGGATTTGGTGCTGCAAAGAAAATCCTTGGTATGAGAATATCAAGAGACAGGAAAAATCGCAAATTGACATTGTCTCAGGGTGAGTACATAGAGAAGGTGTTGGAGAGTTTTAGAATGCAGAATGCAAAACTGTTCGAAAATTTTCTATTTTCGGCACACTAGTTTAATGGGAGTAACACTAGTTCAGTGGGAGTTAACTGACTAGTTCTATTTTAGACTTTCTTATCTTAGACCATGACTATTATGCATGCATTCCTAATTATAGTATGCCATTGCCTATATGAGTGAAGATCACTCACTTATTGATAAGATCATAATATGCATTGATTCTCATTCTTCATTGTGTATCTCTCTTCCTTTTCTTGATAAGCTTTGTTTGTGCATGCTTTAGCTAGATCTCATGTGCAGGTTTTCATGAAACACTAACATGGTATCATAGCTATGCTGCTTGGAGCAAGCCAGACAAGACAAAGAATAAGGAAAATCAGAGTTTCAGTGAGCTAAATCCGTGGTCGTAACTTTCAGCAGTGATTTCTCCAAAAATATTAAGTTTTTGAGGAAACGGCTCATGTGGAAAGTAAATCGACCCGTTCTACAAGTGGGTTTTCAACCGTTTGCGAGATTCCTCACTATTTTCTTAGAAAGTAAGCCAGAAGATAGCGTCCTAAAACTTATACGAATCCATGGTCGTACCTTTATACAATGATTTCTCCAAAAATATTAATTTTTTGAGGAAACGACTCTCATAAGCAGTAAATCAACCCATTCTACAAGTGGGTTTTCGACCGTTTGGCGAGATTCCTCACTGTTTGCTCAGAAAGTAAGTCGGACGATGGCCTCTTGAAACTGATATGAATTCTTGGTTGTACTTTTCTACAGTGATCGCTCCCAAAATATTAAGATTTTGAGGAAACGACTCTCATAAAAAGTAAATCGACTCATTCTGCAAGTGGGTTTTCAATCGTTTGGTGAGATTCCTCACCGTTTTCTCAGAAATTAAGTTGGAAGATTGTCTCCTAAAACTAATACGAATTTTCATTAAAGTGTCCTTTCTGTCGTGATTTCTTATTTTTTCACTTGTAGATTGAGAGTAAATTTTTAGGGGTTCTTAGAAACAGTGAGAGAGATGGATAGGACAACTATTATATAGTCAAACTTGGTGGTAATCCTCACAACATACAATTATTTTGATTGGAAGCCCAAGGTAGAATTCCAACTCAGAAGGAAATGATTGTATAATTTGACGATGGCGACAAAAACAGAACCTACATCGACGATTGAGAAGATGAGATGGGCGAATCGTAAGGATGAGGCCACATGAATACTTCTTGAGTTAATATCCACTGATTTATGGTTTCATGTTGCTGCATGCAAGACTCCGAACAATATTTGGACCACTCTGGAAGGACTCTTTGGCAAGCAGGATGAGATGCAAGGTCATATTCTTGAGGTAGAATTGAATACCTTAGACCCTAAAAGTTTTGATAATATATATGATTTCTTTACTAAATTTAAATCTTTGATTTTGAGCTTGGGTGAGTGTGGTATTGACAAGTCTACACAAGATAAACAATTTACTCTAACAATCTTGGCCAAGCTAGGACCAGAATACGTTGTATATGTCTCCAATTACCATTCTGACAGATGTCTTTTTGGAACAAATTGGAAAATGCTTACGTTGGCTCAGTTCATTGAGTCTCTTACACAAGAGCAGACAAAACTCATACAGATGGGCCTCATGANAAGCACATGCACTCACCATGCATGATGGAAAAGGGTCATCCAAACAGAATGGGAATGAGGGATATTCCAAACCCTTCAACGATTCTTCAGGTTCCAAAGACTCTTCATATTCCAAGAAGAAGAAAAAGGGAAAGCAATGCACTTATTGCAATTAACCAAATCATGAAGAATCCACATGCATGAAGAAACAGATTGATCTTATGGCATAGGCACTTCAACAGAACAACCTTGGAAAATTCATTCTAGAGGGAGTCAAGGAGCAGAAGGAAGAAGATCTTGCTCCTAAGAAAGGTAATCATCATGCTCTTGTTGCAATTAATCCCTCATCTGATTCATGGATTATAGATTCTGGTGCATCCCATCATATGGCAATGAAATAGGAAGTTTTCTCTTCTTTGAGTCCATGCTCAAGACCCCCTATTCTCATGGGAGATGATACTCCATCAGAAGTAGCAGGAGAAGGGAGAGTGGAACTCCACAATGGTAGTTTTGAGAATGTTCTACATGTTCCAAAGCTTTCTATGAATCTTCTCTCAGTTTATCAGATCACTCAGAAAGGTAAAAATATTGAATTTACATCAGATCCAGTTTCAGTAATTGACATGCATGACAATTCCATCATTGCAATTGGTGAGGTGGATCACAAGTCAAGGTTGTATAAATTCACTAATTTTTCTGACAATGACTCCTCTATTCTACTTACACATAAGGAGAGTATTTTGCATGCACCTCCAGTGCAACATGCATATATTCTTGTGCTTCCATCAGTTTCAGACATTAGAGATGATTCCATACACTCAAATTATGTACATGGAAATAAGAAGGTAGTACATCCAGATAAGAATCCAACTTCGAAGCTTCAACAGATTCCCAAGAAGGCACAGACCACACTTAAGCTAGCAGGAAACCTTGCATGGAATCCATTGGATTCGAGGAGGACTCAATCTCATCATGAGGAGTCCTCTCATGCATTTTCATCTTCAGAACCTGTGATGCTCATGCATTGATATATGGTTCAATATACTGATCCATAGTCCTACAATAAGGTTGTGGGAAATCCATTATGGAAAGAAGCCATGCAGGAGGAGCATGAGTCTCTCCTAGAGAATCAGACTTGGCATCTGGTTCCACTTCCACTAGAAATGAATTTTTTCAGGTGCAGATGGGTCCACAGGATCAAGAGGTACAAGGCCCGACAGGTTGCCAAATGACTTCATCAGATCCATAAATATTTCTACATCTTCACAAAGACTTCCAGTGAGTAGAAGTTTCAAACTTTGCGGGATCATCTTCCAGTGNGGGGGGGGGGTGGTGGTTGTTCCCACATGGTTTTCCCACTTTCCTTATTTTTATTCAGTGTTCATTAGTTGCATTATACATGAGTACCTAAAATGGCCTAGTATCCAGGACTCATTTGTTACTCCATAGTGATGTTCACGGGGGTGTTGGAGAAATTTCTATTTTCGGCACACTAGTTCAGTGGGAGTTAACTAACTAGTTATATTTGAGACTTTCTAATATTAGACCATCACTATTATGCATGCATTCCTAATTATAGGATTTCATTGCCTATATGAGTGAAGATCACTCACTGATTGATAAGATCATAATATTCATTGATTCTCATTCTTCATTGTGTATCTCTCTTCCTTTTCTTGATAAGCTTTGTTTTTGCATGCTTTAGCTAGATCTCCTATGCAGGTTTCCATGAAACACTGACAAAAACCTATTAGTACACCTTTGGCCAACCATTTCAAATTAACCAAGGAAATGTGTCTCGGGACACGGGAGGAGATAGAATACATGTCCAGAGTCCCTTATTCATCAGTAGTTGGAAGTTTGATGTATGTGATGGTTTGCACAAGACCAAATATTGCACATGCAGTGGGAGTTGTGAGTAGGTATATGATCAATCCAGGTAAATAACATTGGGAGGCAATAAAGTGGATTCTCAGGTATTTGAGAGGTACTACTACTCATGCATTATGTTTTGGAGGTTCAGACATTGTTCTACATGGATATGTTGATTCAGATATGGTAAGTGATAAAGATGGTAGGAGGAGCACCACATGGTATGTTTTTACTGTAGGTGGAACAACAGTAAGTTGTATTTCAAAATTGCAAAAGGTTTTTGCACTTTCAACAATGGAAGCAAAGTATGTTGTTGCTACAAAGGATAGTAAAAAGATGATTTGGTTACAGAGGTTTATGGTGGAATTGGGAAAGAAGCAGGAGAATAGCATGTTGTACTATGACAGTGAGAGTGCCATTCATCTTGCAAAGAACTCATCCTTCCTTTTGAATACTAATGATACATAGCTCAGGTACCATTTCATATGATCCATCTTGAAAGATGGACATTTGAAGTTGGAAAAGATACATACTAGCCAAAATCCTGCATACATGTTAACAAAGGGAGTAACCAGGGAGAAACTGAGTTCCTGCTCAGTTTCAGTTGGTCTTCAAGCATGAAAGTGAAGATGAAAAAATTTCTAGGTTGAAGGTGGAGTATACTCTAGCAGGTACAGCAACAGTGGATTTGTTGTGATCAGTCTCCAAGTGGGAGGTTGTTGGTTGTGGAGCCTGATTATATTCCTGATTCATAGGTTCGTTTCNGGCGGGGGATTCCTAGGAAATGCCCCCAAAGAGAAATACTGGGAAAAATTGCCTTGTAAAATATTGTAATTTTGTAGTCAATCTGGACCATTCATTATAAGGTTGTAGATCTGACGGTAGTAGTTATTTTAGGGGGATTTTTCCTAGAAGGAAACCCTCTCTTATAAGGTAATTGTATTGCGGTTGTGTATTATCGCGAATGTTGTATTTTGAGAGAGCAAACTGCAAGAGAAAGAAGAGGAAGTTACAACAGTTGAGTTGTAGGTTGTATCCCTTCATTTTGTTGGATAATAAAAAGGAAGGACCTGGAAATTTATCTGGTGGATGTAGCCCACACTGGGTGAACCACGCAAATCTATGTCTCTATTGTATTATGTATATTTTGTGTTTTATTTCTGCATGTGTTTTATTGTATTGCTCTGTGACCCTGTTTTTCTAATAGTTAGTGAAGAAAGATAGGGAAGAAAAATAAGTAGAAATTGAGCATGAAGAAGATAAGGCACACTGAGAAGAGCCCACATGCAATGATTCAGGTAAAAATCATTCTTCATCTTCTCATATTTCTTTCAAAGTTGAATAAAAACTTGAAATAGCCATGTATGATGGAAAAACTAATGTTGAAGTCATGGATAGCTAGTTGAAAAAATTGGATGTTTACTTTGGTCTTTATCAAATCCAATAAATACAACATATTTATTTTTCCCATTTGAAGATGACCAAACATTCTCTGCTATGGTGGGAGAGTTATGTGGGTGCACTAAGAATAGGAAAGAATCCCATGGTTATGAAATGGGAGGACTTCAAGGCATTCTTGAAGTCACATTTTTATCCCATAGGGTATGAAGAGGAGCATCTCATGAAGTGTTATTACCTTCAACAAGAATGGATACGAAGAGTGAAAGAATATACTTTTGAGTTAAAGAGGTAGGCCATCATGTTGGGTATCTCTCTGGAAGAGTCAGGGGTGGTGATGAAGTACCTCGGAAAACATTTCAGCCATATCTAAAGACTATTGCAACTTCATGGTGTTAGACGAGGCAAGAAATAAGGCCTTCTATATCGAGTTGGACTCCAAGAAGGGGTAGAGACACATGAACCAAGAAGAAAATAGAAAAAATAGAGATAAGAAGATGGCAACCACAGTCGAGAAAAGGAGGGATCCTAATAGGCATTGCAAACATTGTGATGTAGATGGGAACATGGAAGATAAGTGTTGGAAACTTCATCTAGAATTGCATCCATTGTGGCTAAATTCCAAGGAAAAAGCGAAGGCAACTACTAAGACAAAATAAGAAGTGGTAGAAATCACCTATGATCTGGATGAAGCCATAGTTTGCACCACATTGTAGCAACCAAAGGCTAGTGGAGATAAACATGCACTATTCCAAATCAATGTTCAGGTGAATAACTAGAAGGTAAATGCTCTATTCAATAGTGGTTCTCAATGTAATTTGGTTTCTGAAACACTAGTTGATGATCTTGGTCTAGAAACCTATGACCTAGTGCATCCAAGTTCACTAGTATGGTTGCAAGGAAAAATTGTTATGAGAATCACTCAAAGATGTAAAATCAAGTTTTCCATTAGTGCCAACTATGTTTATGAAGTAGAATGTCAAGTTTCACCATTAGATGCCTATGGAGTGATGTTTGGTAGCCCATACTTGTGGGATAGGGATGCTACCTTCTATAGGAGAGAAAACAAGTACCACTTGGCCAACGGTGGCAAGGCCTACTTCATAAAAGAATATCAAGAGAGAGAGAATAACTCCTCTAAAAATAACACAAGGGTAGACAAATAAGAAGCAAGCCATCATCATGAGCAATGGAAAGGTGCATATGGAGAGGAAAATGGAGGCCTTGTGCTTCTATATCCTTAATGATCCATATTTCAGGGACCAAAACCCTTCAAATGGAGAGGTGTGATCCAAATTGAATCTTTGAAAAACCCTTTCGTAAATATTGTAATAAGTATGTAATGTTTTGTTTGATTTTAGTTTGTCTTTTTGACAAATTAATTGGAATTGGAAGTGAACTGTTGTGACGGTTTTCCTTCTAAAGGTCGCCCATTAAAACTAAACAATGTAGTGAAGAATCTGGGGGGATGAAAAGGAGAACTAAGGAGTGAAGCAATGGAAGCAAGAGCTCGAAGAGTGAAACCCGCTCGAATATCAGTGGATGAAGGATTAAAGAAGCATATCCATGATGAGCGAAAGCATCTCTAAGCCATGGCCATCTACATTTACTTAGTGAGTAATATGGCATGAGAATTTTGGGCATGCATAGCTCACCCCTATGTAAATATCTCTTGAGCATAATAAAATATCCACTAAGTGTTGAACTCTGTGTAATTGTTTCAATTTTGTGGCTCTATATGAATATCCAGTTCTAGTTTGATTTTGATTGATTGAGAAAAATGATTGGGGTTGTGCTCTTCATGAAATCGTTCAGAAAACAAGGATCGATGGGAATTCCTTATTAGAAATCAAATTGGTATTGTTGGGCATTTTTTCTTTTCCCATCGATCGTCCATGGAATTCCATTAATTGTTGGGCATTTTTCCTTTACCCACAGGTCATCCACACATTTCTATTAGTTCTTGGTCAAGTTTCCACTCACCCATAGATTGTATTTCCTCCTCTAGTCCACATTTTAGCTTCTCGTCCATGTTCTCACTCACCCACAAATCATATTTCCTCTTTTGGGTTGTGTCTTAGCTTGCTAGTCAGTGTTTTCCAGCTCCCAGTGGACTATACATTGTGTGATAACAGTTGTTTGGTCGTCCATCAACTCTCATGTCTTCTCTCTCTATCATATAGGCCATACAAACCCTCACACTAAATGATTTGTGTTTTCAACCATAGTTATGGTCAGTGTGAGATTTTTGTCTTGGTTGGTTGGAGTGGGTCTTGAGAGGATGGATGGGTTTTGTAATGGTTTATTTGTTTGACATGAAGCACTAGAGTTCCTCAACCATGTTTTGAATTTAAAACCAATTAGAAACAAATCCATTATCAACAAAAGCTTAAACTCATATTCATGATTATAATCAGAGAGTGTGTTCCATTACCGACAATTAAAAATAGAGCATTGAAATCTGAAGAAAGCAATAAACCAGAACTATAGAAAATCAATCAAGTATTATTTCGTAGACGCATCCCTCTTGGTGAATTGTGTGGACTCTTAGTCCCTCAATTACAGATCAATGAATTATATATCTCAATTTTATTACTTATCAATAATTGATTAATAATAATTAAATTTATATGTAACAAATATATATTATGCAATAAATTTATATGGTACTTAAAGATTATAAAATAGCATGTATTTTATTTTTAATTTTATTTTTAAATTTTATATAAATTTTTTCATTTTACTTATAATTTGAAATTTTCGAAAAAAAATTAAGAAAATGATTTTTTCTCTTTTAAATATATTCATTTGATTTTACCCATAAATTAAAATATAAATACACAGACCCCTCATGTGCAAAAATTAAAATATAAATGCCCTTAAGTGCAATTTATGATTAAATAAGAAACAAAGTGCAAAACTTAAAATATATATACATCTCAAATGCAATTTATGATAAATAAGAAACAATAATTTATGATTCAACTTAAAAATAATTTAATCAAACATCTTGCAAAATATGTCAGATTGGAAAAGAAATTAATGAAAAAAATGGGTTACTTTTTCACTTTCAAAATCTAAACAACTCCATCTTGCATCCTACTCAAAGTACTTACAATATGTATAGGTCTTTTAGGAAATCGATACAATCCATAAAATGGTTTTATATTTGGAGGTACCACCCAATGCCAAGCTTTATCCCACATGATTATCAGTGATATAAATCCACTAAATCTAATCCCTACTCCTACACCTAATGTAATTAATGAGACATGTTCATCCACAGGATTAATCCATATTGAACCTTTATTTACATTTGCAGAAGCAAAGTGTCCTCTTTTTTTATCTTTTTTTGTTCCATTGCATGCTTGTAAAGGGTAACCACATAGGTACTTGTTCCTTTGAAATGAAGTTGTATTGAATGTGTCAAATTGCATTCCTTTTGGAGTTTGAGTCTATTAAATCATACATTTGTCTATTAAATGATACATTTAAATGATACATTAGATAGACAAATGATACATTTGGAATTTGAGTCTATTAAATGATACATTTGGAGATGCCAACTTGGTTAATTTAGAGAGTTCTTGAGGAATCTCTCCACTCAAATTATTTCTAACTAGGTCTAAGTGCTCCAAAGTAGATATCTCACTAAGAGATGTAGGAATTTTCCCCTCTAGTTGATTTCCAGATAAATTCAACAACTGCAAGCCACTCAAACTTCCCATGCTTGGAGGTATTTCTCCAACAACTGCAAGCCACTCAAACTTCCCATGCTTGGAGGTATTTCTCCCGTGAAATTATTTCTAGACAAGCCAACATTGTATTTGTCAATATCACATTAATGCTAGGAGAATACTCAAACCCGATATCAACCCTCGCACTGTGATATCGTGGGTCACCACTAAGTTGAGAAGACCCAAGGATTTGAAATCCTTTGAGTCTCCTTATATTAGATGGTATTCTTCCACTTAATTCGTTATTGGATAAATCCAACACCTCTAATTGAGGGAGATTTGTGATCCAATCAGAAATACCACCCTCGAGCTTATTATAACCAACACTTAGAACTCGTAACCCTTGAAAAGATGAAGGGTATTTGAAAAGCTCACCTGTAAGGTAATCTAAAACACCATGTCTAGATGTCTACTAAGTTTGTTCTCGAACACCTTGATCTCACTTAACTGTGTACAATTCTGTAAAGATGTAGGAATCTTTCCATTCCACTGGTTTTGAATAAATCTAACTTTGTTAAATTGACACATTTACCAATATCCTCAGGGATTGTTCCTCTAATCTTGTTGTTGGACATTGCCAAATCCATCATCCTTTTGCAATTCCCTAGAGATGTGGGAATCTTTCCACTCAAATTGTTGGAATATAGAGATACGATTTTTAAGTTATGCAGCGAGCCCAATTCAGCTGGAATTCTTCCACTCAAGTTGTTATATGATAAACGCAAACTCACTAAACTATGCAGCGAGCCCTATTCCACTGGAATTATTCCAATCAAGTTGGTAAAGCAGATCCAGGACTATTAAGTTATGCAGCAAGCCCAATTCCACTGAGATTCTTCCAGTCAAGTTGTTATAACTTATAGATCCAAGAACACTAAGTTTTGCAGCGAGCCCAATTCCACTGGAATTATTCCAATCAAGTTGTTAAAGCAATTCCACTGGAATTATTCCAATCAAGTTGTTAAAGCCTAGATGCAGGACCATTAAGTTCTGCAGCAAGCCCAATTCCATTGAGATTCTTCCAATCAAATTGTTATAACTTAGATCCAAGACCACTAAGTTTTGCAGCGAGCCCAATTCCATTGGAATTCTTCCACTCTATTCTATAGATACAGGATCTGTAAGTTTTGCAGCGAGCCCAATTCTGCTAGAATTCTTCCACTCAAGTTGTTGAAATCTAGAAACAGGAATTTTAAGTTTTGCAGTGAACTCAATTCCGCTGGAATTCTTCCACTCAAGTCGTTGGATGTTAAAGACAGGTCCACTAAGTTCTGCAGCGAGTCCAAGTCTGTAGGTATAGTCCCTGTCAAATTATTATTAGGTATAGTCCCTGTCAAATTATTATTGAAAGATCCAAAGTTCGAAGGAAGGAGAGACTGCCGAGAGATGGGGAGAGACCACCTGCAAGAAGATTGAGGCCGACGTTAACCATTACCAGCATTTGGAGCTGCCCAAACTCGGGATCCAATATAAGCAATAAGGAAAAGTTGCCCATAGATGGCGAAAGAGTATTCAGTTGCCTTGCCACGTCTCTTATAAAAAGGATTTGTTATATTCTAGGCACGTGGGTATATTCGGTCACCTTCCCACGTCTCTTACACAAAAGATTTATTATTTATCTTCGAGACAAGTGAGCATATTTCTCCGGTCGTCATTGACACATTTTATAAAAAAAAATTTTATCTTGAGGTATGTGGATATATTCGGTCACCCTCAATAAATCTCTCTTTAAAAAATATTTGTTATCTTCTAGGTATATGTGCATATTTTGTTAGTTTGTCAAATCTCTTATAGCCTCCCCAAAAGTGAAAGACTCATATTTATATTGTATAATTCTTATAATTTATTGTAACTATTTATATAAAAAAATTAATGTATTGTAATTCATTATAATTTATAATTTTTATTTTATTAGTAAAAACATAAAAGAAAGAAATAAAAGAAATTGGATTTAATGGTGGAAAGTAAGGGAGTTTTTTACCATTGGGTAATGTTCAATTTTTTCGAGGGCTTTCCTTAAAGCCATCGAGTGACCTTGAGGTAGTGGTCAAACATGTGGTTGTAGACAAAGAGATAATGTATTAAATGGTCATAAGTAGATCAAAGCCCACCCCCCATGTCATTCAAATTAATGGGGTGATAGGTGTGCATGAGGAGTTATTTATAACCCTAGAGGGACAATAGTATATACCTATGCATGGAATCTCGATATCTCTTCTAATATGTGGTTGAATCTCTTCTAATAATGTGGTTGAAGTTTATGCGCTATTGCGAGAGTTAAATTTAGCCAAAAATATCAATGTTTCAAGCCTTACAGTGGTAGGGGATTCCAAAATAATTATTAAGTATTTACTCTCTAACTCACCTCTGCTTGATTACCGGTTGGCATCAATATTTGAGAGAATCATGCACACTAAAGAATCATTTGAAAAGGTGAATTGTTTTCACATATTGCGTGAAAACAATATAGGTGAAAATCGCCAAGTGAACATAGACACTAGGAAAAAAATCGAGGTTATAATTATCAACGATAAGGAATATACACAACCAATCACTTGATTAAGTAATGAAAAGCCCACACATCATCCCATTAAGTTGGCACATGGAGAGCTACATGATACTCTCCTCCCACAAAGCAAGGATTTATGTGATGAGACTCCTCCACTTATATCTCATGTTTGTATCTTATTCCATGAAGTTTAATGAATGCACCACCCTGCTGTGTCATAATCAAGGCAGGAATATGGTTTGGTTGTTTGTTTATGAGTCTTAGTGTTGGAGGTTCAAGCTTGTTTGGAAGCATGAAGGCTATGAATACTTCTCAGAGCATCGCTTTCTCCATCCTCAGTTGACTATGGCATCCCCACTAAAACATTTTTGGTGGCACTCACCCGATCCCCCTAGTTTGAAGAACAATTGTTCCTCCTCTAAGCTCATGCATAAAAGCATAGTCATAATAGAGGTAACTTCTATGTTGAAAGTGAATTCTAGCAGGGTTTCTGGTTCTTTAGTGTTGGGGGTTATGATAGGATTTGAGTTGGGGCGCTTTGGTCATCATCAAGTTATCCCCAATGTAGATTTGGTTCTTTTTGGACTAAATCTGCACCATAAGTCAAATTTCCCTGATTTCAGGGGATTCTTTTCTATAAGTCGTGGTCAAGCCATCAGAGATCGGTTCATGGATTACAAGGAGCTCAGGGAGACCAAAAAATCCTTGCAGAGACATGAGGAATCCATTAAGGAACATGGCAACACTCTACAATCACTCTATGATCAAATTTCATCCCAAGAAAATAGCTCCAATCTCCTGGTGGAGACCATTATGGGTATCTTTTTACATCACAAAAAACACATTATTGTTTTGGAGATTGTAATTCAAGAATTGTGTCACCTCCTAGTTCATTCTTCCGCTGAGAAACATGTTGAATACCACTCTATGGCTCATTTGGTAAACACAACCCATACCCAGTGAAAGAAGGAAATTGAAGTCCATAGTCATTTGGCTTAGGTGGAAGGACAAGTAATTATGTTGTTGGAAACATAAGACATGGATGTAGTAGCCGGAGGAAAGGAGGCAAAAACTAGTTGAATCATCCTCTTACTCTTATTTAGATATGCTTTTTTAAGTTTATAGGATTTTAGGTATCTTTTGTTGAGTATATACTTCTAGATACTATAGAATAATGTTGTTCTGGAAGGTGCCATCAACTAGAAGCCTTAGACAAAGTCAGAATGCTCTTTTTGATATTTCAGGTAAGATGTCATTTTTTATGTATCTATGTTGTGAGCTTATGTTGCAGCTTTTATATTAATATAAATTCCCCATATCCATTTTTTTTTAAAGGTAAAAGATAGTTTATATTAGAATTTTATTCGTAAGTTAAACATTTTAATATTTTGATTTTTCCCAATTTTTCATCACTAAAATTTAGTTAGGGAATCTTTGTTGACATCACAATTTTGGATTGTTGAAATAGTTGTTTTTAATGCAAAAATGGATTTAGCACCCTCGAATATCCATGATTGCAACTTGATTGATTGGTATATGCATTCCATCATTCAAAAATTGTTCCTACTAGATTTCAAACCAATATTACCAATTTCAAATGCCATTTTGAGCAACCAAAAAAGCCCCCTTTTGTAGAATGTTTAGGAAACATATTAATATTTGGTAATACTCAGTGTAATTATATTTAAATTTCCATTGAAGAGTGATCCGGATTTTATGAGCAGAACAAAATGACTACAGATTATTAATAGGTACTTAACACAAAATAACAGAGATACAGTAAAACTGGTTTTCTATTCAGTAAGGAAATAAGTTGAAACTGTAAAATGCAACGGAAACAAGCTTGTTGGAATGGTGACGGCTTATCTCTAAGAAGAGATGTGACGGTTGCGCTCATTCGAAAGAAGATGATTAAAATGAGGCTCTGAAGGAATTTTTACAATAAACAGGAATGCCAAAAACCCTAGACATCCAAAAACCTAACCCTAGGAGATGAAGCGCCAAAAGTCACGTGGGCCCCGTTTGGGTAAGTTAGTACATCAACTTCTTGGGGTCGTAACTTTTGCATACGATCTCCGTTTTAGGCGTATGAGAGCCCTTTGGAAAGGTATTGTCGAGGAGATTCATTTTAGGGGCAATATCAAAATAAATTACATATTGCAAACCCTTTTTTCCAAAAAACATCGTTTAGGGCCTCAAAACGGCTCCGAAAGTGAAAACTGCTAAAAATAGTAAATTACCAAAATTGCCAGAAAATTGTTTTGAGCCAGTTGGAAAAGATGGGTGGCCACTGATATCCACTTGGATCAATCCTCCCTCCTTAGGAAGAAATGGTCTCCATTGCGTTGAGGTCCCCCTTCAGATGAGGAAATTTCTATTGAATTTGGCCCCGGGTGAGCCACTTGCCTTGGTGCAAGAGCTACCCTGCTTTGATGACTCGATAAATCTAGATCCTTTGCTGTCGAGTTCCCTTGATTTGTGTGCCCACAATCTGATCATTGGATGCCTATTGTATGCAATCGGGGTTGAGCTCTGTTGGTGTCAGTTGTTCTACTACTTCTGAGGTGTCCAATAATGGTGGGAAATAAGGGCGAAGGAGATCCACATTAAACACTGGGTGCAGGCCAAGGAAAACATTATCCCCCACGGCCTTGGTGATGGTGTATGGCCCATAATAGAGTGGGCGAAGCTTCTGATGGGGTCCTTTAAGGCGTTCTTTCTTCAAGTCCAACCTAACTTTGTCGCCCACCTAAAACTTATGTGGCACTCAATGTTGATCGTGGCGTTGCTTGTACTTGTCATTAGACTTTTGTAAGATACCATGAACCTGTTGGCGGATGTGTTGGATCCGCTCAATGAACCGAGTGCCTTTTTCAGCTTCATTTGGAGAAGTAGATGAGTCGATCGAGGTGACCGTAAGGGGAAGTACAACATCTATGGGACCCAATGGTTGGAATCCCAACCCCACTTGAAAGGGGTTGTGGTCGGTTGAGCTATGCAGGGCTCGGTTGTAGCTATGTTGGACAAAGGAAAGGCTCTCATCCCATATGAGAGGGTGCTCTGAATTATACATGCAAAGGATATGCACAATCATTCGATTTACGACCTCAGTTTGGCCATCTTTCTAGGGGTGGAAGGCCATGGATTTGGTGATCTTGGTGTCCAGTAGTGATTAGAGGCTCGACCAGAATGTGCTGAGAAATCGACTATCCAGACCTGAGACAATGGTTTGTGGGATTCCAAAATGTACCCAGACTCGTTCAAAGAAGAGCTTGGCAGTGGCCTCTATTGTGATGTTCTTCTTGCAGGCAACCAGAATCGCCATCTTAGAAAAGTGATTAACAACCACAAAAACATAGTCATTTCCCCGCTTGGTGGATGGGAGGCCTGACATGTTTCCCATTGAGATGGATTCCCATGGCCTATCAGGAGTAGGAAGAGGGGTGTATAGGCTATTGTAAAAGATATCAAAAATTTTCTCTACTCATCGTTTTCATCCCAATATGTTTGAAAAAGGATCATGAATCTTTTTTAGTGAGGAGGCTAGGCTGCCATCTTCATCTATTTTAATTAGTCATTCTTGCTTGACAGATGCAGAACTAGGGTTCTCCTGGTTTGGAACTTTCTGTGTTTTTTTTTTTAATACAGACTTTGGCAAAGTCTTTTGAAGTCACAGAACTTCCAGTACGATCTGCAAATTTTATTGCTCGAAAGCAGTGGATTGTAGCGGCTGCATATGATATGATAATTCGCGTTTTCAAGTATAACACCATGGATAAGGTCAAATCATTTGAAGCACACACTGATTATATTAGGTGTGTGGCAGTTCATCCATCCCTTCTGTATGTACTCTCATCATCAGATGACATGCTAATCAAGCTTTGGGACTGGGATAAGGGTTGGCAATGTACTCAGATTTTTGAAGGTCACTCTCATTATGTTATGCAAGTTGCATTTAATCCCAAGGATACCAACACATTTGCGAGCGCCTCACTGGACCGCACCATCAAGATATGGAACCTTGGCTCTCTAGACCAAAATTTTACACTTGAGGCCCACATGAAAGGTGTAAATTGTTTTGACTACTATACAGGAGATGACAGACCATATCTTATTATAGGGTCTGATGATCAGACAGCAAAGGTATGGGACTACCAGACAAAGTCATGTGTTCAGATGCTTGAAGGACATACACACAATGTCTCTGTAGTATGTTTTCACCCTGAGCTTCCTATCGTCATCACAGGTTCAGAAGATGGCACCGTTCGCATTTGGCATGAAATTACCTATAGGCTTGAAAACACTTTAAATTATGGACTAGAAAGAGTTTGGGCGATTGGATACCTCAAGAGTTCAAACAGGGTTTCCATTGGATATGATGAAGGTGCAATCATGATAAAGATTGTTCGAGAGGAGCCATTTGACAGCCTGGACAGTAGTGGTAAAATTATATGGGCAAAAAATACCGAAATACAGAAAGTAAGCATTAAGGCAGTTGGAGGAGATTTTGAGGTAACAGATGGTGATAGGTTGCATCTAGCTGTTAAGGAGTTGGGAAGCTGTGATTTATATCCACAAAGTTTAAAGCATAATCCAAATGGAAGACTTGTTGTTGTATGTGGTGATGGCGAATACATAATTTATACAGCACTAGCATGGAGGAATAGATCCTTTGGATCTGCACTTGAATTTGTTTGGGCTTCAGATGGAGAATATGCAATTCGAGAAAGTACTTCCAAGATCAAGATTTTTAGCAAAACATTTCAGGAAAGGAAGAGCATTCGGCCAACATTTTATGCTGAGGGTATTTATGGGGGAGCTTTGTTGGTTTTACGCTCAAATGATTTTTTTTGCTTCTATGACTGGGCTGAATGCCGTGTAATTCGGAGAATAGATGTCAGAGTCAAAAATATCTACTAGGCAAACAGTGGTTATCTCGTTGCACTCAGAAGTGACAACTCATTCTATATTTTGAAATACAATAGGTAGGTTGTTTCTGCATATCTGGCGAGTGGTCAACCAATTGATGAGCGCGGAGTGGAGTTGATAGCCAGGAACAGTGATTCGTACTAAGCATTGTCAAAGCGAAATAATCCATTGTGCAGACTAAAGGATGGAGGTATTAGGTTTCTGGCGAAACGAAATAAGTTGTGCGTATCCGTTTCAAGAGCAAGGGGCGCCACTATTTTGCGGGAGGTTGGTGGAGCTTTGCAAGGAGCCATTACTACACGTTAGGAGGTCGTGGCACATTCTGCAGCATCAGGTATATCATGCATATTTGGCGTTACAGTGAACGGATGGATTACCATTCGATTCAGGACTGACAATCCAGGAGTGTGGCTCATACACTGTCACTGTGGATAGGCATGAATGGTATGTAGAGCCTCAACTTTACGCTCGAGACGATGTCAGTGGATTCTGAAAAAACGACCTGCGTCGTCAGTTACATCTTTGCTTTCATCTCTTTCCGTTTATTCATGACAAGAAAGATACAATTGTCCAACCACAGGTATTATCAGGTGGACAATTAAAACATCTTGGAAAATATCCCACCCTTAGATGACAATGCCTTAGATAAGCTTACGATGTTTCAATCACAGAACAAATTATTGAGCCGACCCGTGTCATGGTTGTGGTCGATACACCCTTAATTTGCATGATTGATGGCGTGCAAGATCAACATTTTTCTCGAACGGGGGTGGTGGTTTATCATTCGGAAACCATGAGAACAGTCGTGGTGGACAAGTACACAGTGCCCGTTTCTATATCAGATGCCAGCTCTACAAACATTCTAATGGATGATAAACTGAATGCAAGGGTTTCAGATTATGCGCTATCTCGTCTTGCGGGGACCGAACTGTCTCACATCTCCACATGCGCTCACAGGACTTCTGGCCTGTGTCTTTGGATAGATTACTTGTCAATCACATGCTTCTATGTTTTGGAATTATATTTGCAACTGAGGGTTTAGCTAGTAAACTCCAGATGCTAGATATTGTTGATCAGTCTCTAAAAACTGGGAAAAAGCAGGCATGGCATGCAGCCAATATAACGAATGTATGTGTGGGCCTTCTTGCTGGTTTGAAGGCATCTCTACGATCATGCTCCATGGAATCAAAAACCGAAGTTTTCAAACGCATGCAGTCTGTTTTTTAGAGAATTCTAGCAGAGGAGGGAACTTGTATTACACAACAAAGGGCTGCAGCTTAGGGACTTGGTGTACTAGCTCGGTTGGGAAATGATATCTCTGCTGCAAGACTGATACGTTCTCTAATGGCAGATGTTAATGGAGCATCAGACTCAAAGTACAAGGGATCTATTGCACTTGCACTAGGATGCATTCACCGTAGTGCAGGAGGGATGGCATTGTCTTCTTTGATACCTGCAACCGTACAGTCATTGTGTATGATGGCAAAGGAACCTAAAGATTCTCTTCATATATGGTCCTTACATTGTCTTTTTCTTACTACTGAAGCTGGTGGTCTTTCTTGTGTTCCACATATTCAGACAACATTGAGTCTTGCTATGGAGATTCTATTATCCGAGGAACATGCAGGGACGGATCTTCGACGAAGTATTGATCGACTAATAAATGATATTCTTGCAGTCTTGGGTCCAGAAATTTCCCACGGTAGTTCATTTTTCTCTCGTTGCAAGTGTGTGGTTTCAGAGATACGTTCGGGAGAGGAGTCTTTAGTGCTTCTTGAGTGTGTGCGGTTCACTCAGCAGCTTGTACTTTTTTCTCCTCAAGCTGCTTTCTATGCACTCACATGTCCAAACACTCAGACCAACACTGTCATCAAGACTGCCAACACTCTGGCAAGCTGCCATCTCTACTTTGCGACATTTAGCTGAGAAGGATCCGGTTGCCATGATTGATGAGCGGATAGAAGAGGATCTTTTTGCAATGCTCGACATGGAAACTTATTCAAGGATTGGCAAGCTTGTTCGTGCAACTATTGATTGGCTTGTTCTGCATCTTGCAGAGCTGGTTGCTCTTGCTTACCAGGTCAGTACTGGTCCTTTTGAGAAGATGCGGCCACTGGGCATAACTTTGCTCATTACCATTGTGGATAAGTTTGAGAAAACAGAAGATCCAGACCTTCATACACACCTAACCAAAAGTGTTTACCAGTTTCCCTACGTTAGTAACGGTTCAAACAGCTGGCAGGTGCGCCTGGCAGTTGCTGAATGCCATGAAGACGAACCGTTTCAAATTCCCAGAACGCAAAGAGATTTGTTCTTAGATGTTTTCTTTTAAATAATTGTTGGATGTAACAGAAAAAAGGAAGACAGCTCGGGAGCCTTGAGAGGTTGGGTTTGTAATGCATTTTTATCAAATATAGAACAGAGTTTCAAGAGATTCTATACTTTGTCACTGTCTAATTCCGTCTTCTTCATGTATTATTGTTTCTGAAGTTTTCATCACTGTTTTTTCTGCCTTATGTTCATTATTTC
>SNQJ01S0010279.1:0-18374 GCA_010110895.2 Picea sitchensis
CGGGCTGTTTAAAGGCACAGTTCCACTACCGCGACTCTACTGACGGATCCTTCTTTCTGTGACAGTATTGTGCCTCACCCTTGGTGTCTGTCTCTGCCTATAGCCTTTGGTTGTCGCCTCCTGTTCGGGGGCGTTTGCTTCTTGTCGTCGCTATGATAGGTTGGGTCGTCTCGATTGTGCTCATCTTGCTTGCGTCCTGTTGGTTCGAGTGTTGACGTAGAGTCGAGGGGGTTGTTTTCTTCTGTACACGCGCACACACTTTAACACAAAAAATAAAAAATAAAAAAAAAAATTCACCGGTTGATTGAGTTGTTGTCCTTAGCTAGGAGGGGTGTTACAGAAAGAAACAACGTATACACAACAAAACCTATGTATGTGATCAAGGATTCACACAATAAAATAAGATCAATTTTATGGGAAAGAAATATATCACTGTATTAAATGATGTGGGAGAAAGATACAACCAGATGCCTTGATGTTGTCAGGTTCCTTCCAACAGTTCCTTGCTTCCCACACATTTCTTCTCCATGGATTTTGATACTGT
The DNA here is from genome assembly GCA_010110895.2 of Picea sitchensis. Lineage (NCBI taxonomy): Eukaryota > Viridiplantae > Streptophyta > Pinopsida > Pinales > Pinaceae > Picea > Picea sitchensis. The sequence continues at coordinate 545 of SNQJ01S0010279.1, forward strand.
AGATTTGAAAGTCACTCACAATCTATCTTGACAAAGAAAATCTCAACGCCAACATACAAGCTCCAAAAACTCCAAGCTACAAAACTCAAGAACTTTCCCACTAAGCTCTAGCCAACCCAATCTAAAGCTAACTTTCCCCATGAGAAATCCTCTCCTTTTATAAGATGAAAAGGATAGGTTGAGGAGGTTAGGATGATCCCATGAGATCAGGGATGTGACTCAGATCCAAACCAATCGAAGGCCACCTCAGCCTCAAAGTTTCTATTCTAGAACTTTCAAGAAATTCCTCTTTTTCCTTCATACGAAAATCATCGCACCCTTAACACTGAGAAAACTGCAACGACGTCGTAGACCACTATGGTGCAACCTTCAATGATCCTAGATCGCCGCACCCTTAACACTAAGCAAGGTGTGACAATCCCTTTTTCTAAGGTTTTTGACAAAGGAAAAGTATAATTCCATCTCTATGGGAAAATGTATATTCATTCTTCTTCAGGGATTCAGGCCATTGATCCTTCTCAAGACAAAGGATAGGTTTACATCATTAATGGTCATAGGGGTGATGAAAATAATGTGTAGCAGTGGGTATTGTTGTAATTGATCTCTCTTTTAGCCTATGTTTTTTAATGTCCCTGATTGTAAGTTAGAGTCTATCATATTGCTAGAGTTTGAAAGGAAGCGCGTGGCGTTATGTAATGTAACACTGAGAAAATGTATAAGAGAGAAAGGAATTGTTGCTATCAATTTATGAGTTTCTCAATGTATGTTTGTGATGATGGAATGAATATAATAAATTTGTAGTAATTCTACTATTATGATGTCTTACTTATGCGTCAATGGAATGTATGTATTGTTTTTGCATACTGTTATTTGTTAAGTAGTTTTCAATGGATTGTATGAATTCCAAACCAGATCGAATTTTGTCCAATTATTCCTTCATCATCCTCGACAATGAACTAGATGGTCTTTGTGATCATCATGGTGTCTTGGGTGAGACCTTTGTCAGTCTTTGGACAAGGATTGATATGTGGATGCCTTGGGGTTTTTGTTTGTCAACTCTGGACGAACCCTAGGTCCTCATCCCCACAGTGTTAAGAAAGACACGAACAAGTGTGATTGAGCCAACAACTGGTTCTCTCCCTCACCCATCGCTCCCATCCCCATTATATTTCCTCTCACTTCTATCTTTCCATTTTCCATTGCTTTAAACATATCCCCATTCAGGTCCGCTTTCATGGCTTTGCATCACATACGTTCTGGGAAGTGTAGCTCCTTGTCTGAATAGGAAACCTGGGATCCCACCATCTCATTTTTACAAAGATCAACACTTTGTCATACACTGCTAAGTAGAGGTACCAACCTCTTATTCACCTGCAAGACACTGCCAAGTGCTACACATTTCCTTGAATTGTTCTTCGAAATTACGGCAACACACAATCTCTCTAGGCCCACAACTGGTTTGTTTATCACCATGGATAATCACCTTTGCTAAAGAGAATACCCAAAGACTGCATATTATCCTCTCCATTTAGATACGAGGTCCCCATATTTCGTCCTTTACTACCAGAACAACGAGACATGAGGATTACGATGGGCTCTCCAGATGGGCCTCTTCCTCGGGATCTACTTCTTATAGGTCAACGAGTATTTGGGATAAGTTCTAGTTGTAGAACTTAGTTTGGCTAGGGGGTCAGTGTTTGGATGATGTGTTTTAAATAGATCCCTCATTAATCACCACAGAAACCATCGAAGAGAGAAAGTTCAAGAACATGTCCAAATGAAGTCCAAATCCATCGCTTACTTTGTAGACTGCTTGACTCATTCCAGAACCTGTATCGAGTTGCAACTACAACTTGGAAAGATGTTTTTCTCTTACTCAAACACGATTGCAACCACAACTTGGTTTGGTGTTCTGGTCTGTCAATGATGATGATTTGCTCTTACTCAAGTTTGTTGTATTAGTCACTCCATGAGGCAGTTGGCTCGAGGACAGGCCAAATAATAGTGGTGGGGGCATGTTGGTACCCAAATATTTGGGTATATATCGTGCATGTGGAAAAATGAAGTTGTGCGCACCTATTCCAGTTTTGCACATGCTCAAGTAGTTGCATGAGGGGTGATAGGAGGTGCATGCATCAAGACAAGTTTTGTTATTGCATGAAAGTTTGAGTTCTACCAAATGTGTGTCGGTTTGATTTTTGTGATGCACACCATAAATCAAGAAGACATCGCATGCATGCCAGAATCAAGAAATAATCTTCAAGAAATCTCCTTGAATGATTACTACAAGCAGCATGAGGGAACGTGGAGTAGAAATAATATCAACTGGCAAGGTAGTTGAGGTTGCCACGATTCCAAAGAGGCTAGGTGGAATGCATGTGGGTGACAAAGGAATGCAAGACTGGAATTCATAGGAATGAGTGGGGTTGAAGTAAAAGTGATAGAGTGCCAGAGTCGAGAAGAAAATAAAATGGAGCAACGAAAACATACACATAGTTAGTTTGTTAGTCAATTGTTTGATGTTTTGATAGTTGTGGGTATTGTTGTCATGGAGTTAGCTCTAAGCCTGTGTTTTGTAATGTCCCCGGTTGTAAGTCAGAGTTTGTCCCATTGGTAGAGTTTGAAAGGAAGTGTATGGAACTGTGTAATGTAACACTGGGAAAATGTATAAGAGATCAAGTCTCCATTGATGTCAATTTATGAGTTGCTTAATGTATTCTTGTGATGATGGAGTGACGATAATAAAGATGCAATAATTTTGTTCTTATGGTGTGTTACTTATGTGTCAATGGAATGTTTGTATTATTGTTTCCTATTGTTAGTTGTTAAGTGGTTTTCAATGGATTGTATGAATTCCAACGGAGATGAAATTTTGTCCAATTAGTCTCTCATCATCCCAAACACAAGACCTGATGGTATTTTTGATCCTCATGGAATCTCAGGTGAGGCCTTCGTCGGTCTTTGTCTGAGGATTAATATCTTGGAATATAATTTTTCATAGTTAGTCATAATGCTTAGAATTTCTTTTTAAAGAATTGTGTGGCAGGTTTCGAAACGTCCGACGTTTCGAGTGGACACTCCACCCATCATCAAGGACATGATGGTTGGAGTGTCCACTCCAAATGTCAGACGTTTCGAAACCTGACATACAAATTTTTCCAAAAATTTTCTAACTCATGAGGATTGATATGTCGATGCCTTGTTTTTTTTTTTGGTAAACTATGGACAAACCCTGGGACTTCAAACCCCCAACGTTAAGAAAGAAGTGCACAAGTGTGATTGAGCCAACACCTCACTAGGATAATAAAAATATCATTTTTTAGTTTATGTGGTCTAGATTGAAGCTAGCAGGTGGCACTTCACTGGTCAAATCGAGAAGGATAACCTTCCCCAAAGAGCTAGGTGGTCAGGGCATCAAAAATATTTACTTATTTGCACTCTCTTTAGTAGTCAATAGACTTATGGAGACTCACTCATAACTTGTCATTATGGGTAAAAGTGTTGAAATCAAAGTATCTAAAAGGCTTGACCATTGAGGAATGGTATAAGACTCCAATCAAATATGCTAGTGGATCGATTGTCTGGAAAGCGCGGACACCAACTTTCCCTCTGGTGACGTTGTGGACAGTTTGGAAAGTCAACAATGGGAGAAAGGTGAGAATATGATCGAACCCGTGGATGGGAGCTGGTGACGATTTTATCCTTTATGATTTCCTTATACATGCCCTCTATCAGGTCGACATCTTCTTCCGGCCAGACACTCAAACTCAAATGCCACAACTTAAAGGGCACTCGGGATGGAAAAATAGTGTTGTTATTGGTTTGTCTGGTTCTAAGGAAACTAAATGGGCTTGCTTCATCAATACACTAGCCTCCAATTATATCCTATTGAATGAAGAAGGAAAAGATGCTCTTTGTTGGTCTAAGAAGCTAGGGACCGAAGAGTTCATCGCTAAGTTAGGGTACAATGTGGTGGCAAAGGCCAACTTCTCTAGTAAAAAATGTTGTTGGTGGGGCTCCCTTTGGAATTTATAGGTGCCTCTTAAAAGAAAAATATTCCTTTGGTTCGCTCTCAACAATAAGCTTCTCACATGGGAAAATGGTTTAAAGCGAGGTTGGATAGGTTTGATTTTTTGTGTGCTCTTTAGATCCAATGAAGATTCTCACTCCCAGCTCTTTACGCACTTCCGATACACAACTCATGTCCTTTTATTGGTGAATGAGGATTCCAAGTCTGAAGTTAGTTGGATGCATCAAGATCTCAAAGCTAGTATCTGAACCTGGCTGGAAGATAAGTTGGTTCATCACCTTGAAGTCTTTCCATGCAGCTTGGTTAATAGTACTTGATGGGCACGTAACAGTTGTATTTTTAAAATTTTTCTTATCCCTCCTGAGATATGTGCATCACAAATCATCAATCTTTTGAAGGAGTTCACGGTTAAGAAAAACAAGAAGAAGGTCCAGGTACCTGTCAATTTAGATCTAACCTAGTCCATCCCATGGGACTTTTTCAATGGAGCAAGCCAGGGACACCCTCCTCAATGCGGGGTGGGGGTAGTTCTCCTTTTAAATCAGAACCATTGCATTCACATACGCTAGGATCCTGGAAGAGACTCTAACAATCAGGTTGAATTCACTACACTAGTAGAAGAAGTGGATCTCCTATGTGAAAGATGAGACACAAAAGCATGTAATAATTTTGGTGGGTTCTCCACCATTAAGAAATTCGGTTTATTTTTAGAATGAATTGAATACGCCTTAAAGAACCCCACTTCTCTTTAATTGATATGTACCAAATTTCACTATTGAAAACGTGAACATCATCTTAAACTTTGTCATGCGAAAACCTCTTTTAACAATTTTATAACCAATTCCTTTAATAACAAGCAGAGTTGTAAAGCAACAAGTCCCTGCCAAGAAGAGGAAAACACTTTCATTTTAGAGAAGCTTCTCATGCCAATAAGAGGGAAACACTTTGATTTCAAAGAAGCTTGAGATTCATTTTCCTTCAACTACAATGCATTTCTTCACATTGTATGTGAGTTTAATAATAGTAGCTTCTTTTCGATGTTTTTTTGTGAGTGTAATAATATTAGCTTCTTGTCGATTTTTTTTTTCAAACGTATAGTTGTTGTTAGAAACCTGGTATAGTTGTTGTTAGTAACCATGAGGAAAGATTGAGTTTTATCTTCCTTCAACTACAATGCAATGCAATCCCATTCCTTCCCTTCCCTTCACATTAATGTTCTCCTCGTCGATTTTTTTTGTTCAAACGTATAGTTGGACTGCATAAAATTAGATATCGATACATTAACATGGATATGGAGATGCACATCCAAAGGATTTCAAATGCATTGGTATTGTGTTAGTGCTAGTGCCACCAGAGATTGAGTAAATATCACAACTAGCCTAAGCTAAAGGTCAAGCTTGCTACTACATCATGATCTTTCTTACTCTTAGGCTTAAAATTATGTAACTAATGCTACGACATTTCTTTCTACTACATCATGATATTTCTTATTGGTAGGCTTAATAAGTTGTAACTAATAGTACAGCATAATCAACACAGTTACATTTTCACCCCAAGAAACAAGCCCAATTGACAAGAGTAGATTTATAGAGCGTAGTCCAATTTCAATTATTACAGGGTAATCTTACCAGTACCCAGGATAAATCACACCATTAATGAGCTCTGGTCTTATGAGTATAGAGCCTTAACCTTCTGGATTCATATGACTTCATTAAGTAGATCAATCCCAAGTTACACTCTAGCATAAATTAAGTAGTACTACGTAGTAATCCATGACCACGAGGTAATCGATCTATAAGGAACCATTAGAGATATGTAAACTAGTGGTACCAATGAGCTTACTCATATAACTAACGTCGAACGAGTTTTCCATTGTTTAATACGTAGGTTTGAACATGCTTAAAGTATTTGATTTTCTCACACTGTACTATTCCTATTATTAAGTACTTGATCTTGTTACTATCTAGTACTAATTCATATTATGTGAAGATCACTAATTACACGTAGTAATATACATAGAATGACATACTCTGGCTTAGTAAGTAGGCATATTGGTCACCAATGGCCATGGAGAAAGTACCAGGATTGGAGTAAGGCAAGTAAGCATAAATGAAGTATTGTTGTAGTATACCACTAAGAGTGCTCTTGAAGCATACCGTTGTACATGGTTCGAAGTAATATACACATATTATCGAGCTCTTAGCACATAAGATATACCATATAACCTTAATAGACATTAGCTTTTTATTACTTCTTATGTAACTCGTACTTGACCTATTATTGATCTTGTAGAAGTGAGTCCACAAGATACTATGCATCTAGATTCAATAATAAACCTGGGTTAAGAGTATCACAAGGTTAAGGATTAATTGGTAAATTATAAGGCATAACACAATATTTCATTGTCTACATTCCAGGGTGAAATGAGTACACTCCATCTAGTTGAATGTGGTGCATCTATGAATTTACTATCACGAAGCTCATGATAGCCGAGCCTTATCTATGAGTTTACATGGAAAGAACCACTAGATAGAAACCACTATGCTCTCTAGTCCGATTGTGTTAAATATTTTCAGAGTGCATGGATGACCTTGCCAACATCTCACATTTCCATGTCATTTAATTGTGTCACTGAAACAACCACTCATCATCCACTCCTGTATCAAAGGGATAAATGTCTTTCACTTGGTAAACAAAAACATGAACAAAAATCCCATGTCACTTGCAAATATTTTATGAAAATTTCACCATCTGTAATACGTCGCCAAATCTATTAGACAGTGTCGGCTTTTGAAGTGGGTATGTAAGAATGTGGTAAGTATAGTACCACTTAATTTAGAATTATAAATAAACCAGAGAGGTTAAAACATTCCCACAACATTGTGAGGAAGTAAAAGGGAATGAGGGAAAGGTGACTTGAACATGTTTTCAAGTGGATTTTTCCAGGCGATAGTTTTTGGAATCTTTCACTTTTTCCTTATTTTGACGATCACCTCTAATTGTCCTCTCTGGAAATGCATGCAAAAAATATATAATATTAATTAATAAATGAATTAAATGGACATGACATGGTCATGATGGATAAATCACATTAGTCCCTCCTTGAACACCATGTGAGCAAGATATTAGTAGCTTTCAAAATTATGGAAGTCATCACCTGTCACTTGAAGTTATGACGACCTTAAAGATAATGAATGATGGCATAAAATGTTTGGATTTGGTGCCTAGACATGGGGTTATAACAGATCAACATGCCTTTAATGAACAAAAAAAATATCAACACACGTTCTTTGCAAATGGACACATGGCAGACATGAAGATATTCGTTAAAGGAAATATGTCTTCTCCATGGCTCCATGGATGTGAGAGAGGGTTGTAACAAAAACATGTCACAAGTTCAAAGCTAGTGGTGACTGCCTCCTTTTACTCCTAGACAAGGAAGCGTTGTATGTTGGAAAAGGAAGCATTGTATGCTGCACAAATTCTATTGTTGCATAGTTGTTGCACCATGGTATAGTCAAGTTGAAGAAGCTGCAACACTGGCAAGGGGACAACCCACTCTTAGCCCAATAGGGAAAGGAGTTTCCATGCATGTGATTGTTGAGATAGAATGGAGATCCTTGAAAGAAGTGAGCGCAACATCGAATCTTGGACCTATGTTCGTATTGAGCACCAAATTGAAGTAGGAGTGGCCATCGATTGTGAATCGAATTCCTCCTTTCCTCACGCATGGTACTCTACACACATTAACATTAACTTTGAATCTTAGTCTTCCATCCCAATTACCACCAAGTTCGAAAATACATTTTGAAAATTTCAGAAAAGAATAACATTGATAGAAGAAGATGAAACATTAATTACCTTGAGAACATGATGGGAACAATTCCACCCTTGTAAATGGCAATCTGTTGAAAATCAGGTTGAGCCATGTCGACCCTGGCAAGCAAAATATGGTGGAGGTGGCTCAAAAATAGCAAGGTACTGTGAGCTCAAATCTAAAGACAAAAATACATGGACTGGAACTGCGTTGCTGGATCAACTTAACCGGGTCCTGGTCCTACTACTCTTGCTCCTTTCGTAGTGTACAGAATGAACTTTGTGTCCAAATATAAACTTCTTTCCCTCCCCCCATACAAATAGAAGTGGGTGAATGATGGGAAGAAGTTGGTAGCAGTTACAGTCACAGTGCCAGGTAAACACCACTGAAGATAGTTCTGCTCATTGCATTTCATTTCATAGCAGACACCGCAAGTAAGTCCATTATTGAAAAGTGTGGTGCTTAGAGAAGTGGTCTTTGTTCTATACCCTTGGCTATACAAATTACTGTATCCGCATGCACCTTCTGTAAAAAAATACACCATGTAATTGCTTAGCTAATATATGGTATTAAACATATTGTTCATCTAAATCTAAAACAACAAAATGAACAAATTCAATGTAAAATTTTTTAGCCCCTCCCCTAGAATTTCAATGATTTTGTTTCCCTGTAGACTTACGCATTGTTCCCGAGGCATCGCTTCCACCGTAAAATGTAGCATGGACAAATTTCTAGGTGTTATCTAATGCATAAGATACACCAACTATTCACTAGAAAGAAAACGTTGTCGCCATTTGTAGAAGCGCCATTTCACTGAAGATCATTCAAATATCAAGAAGAACAATAAATGGTAGAATAATTATAAGTGTAGTTATTTCACATATATTATAGCAAGGGAAGCAAGGGTCGCTCCAGGATATGTAGACTTCACCTGAATTATAAGCTTGCCAGTTTTGTTCTGCCCATTGTCATTCTATATCGTGTTGTGTATTCCGGTGGAAGGTAGGCAGTATGTGTTTCTAATTGTCGTTGAATCCCATGCCTTTAACAATTGGTGTGGGCTTCTCTCAGGGGGACTCAAGGGACTCTCTGCAACTCATGATGAAGTGGTAGACTCCATGATGAAGTGATAAATACCTTTCAAACTTTCCCCTTCAACAAGTGCCTCGACCTTTTCTGTGTGCATACGAAGAGCGCTCATCATGGTCCTTTGGAGATCAACCCAGTTGAGATGGCTGGCACCCAAAATAATTAGAAAGCTACTGAGACAGAAATTAGAGAGAGTAGGAGACAGAACGAGAGATGTCAAATATATATCCAAGGAGGGAGGTGTACTTCTCAATTATGCGATTCAAATCAGGTACTCTCAATTTTCTAATTTTTCTTTCCACTGGTATTGTTTTATTATTGTGTATTTATAATGTTAGCTAATACAATAAACCCGTTAAGAAAATATTGAAAAAAAGTGTAGACCTTATCGTAAATATTAAGTCACTACTTGTTGATTACTTGTTGCTTGGCTCGATCTTTTTCTGTCTTGTTTCTCATTTTTCTTTCCACTGGACTGGTATCTGGTTCAATTATAGTACTGTGTTTCTCTAAGGTTAGCTAATACAATAAAATTGTTAAAGAAATGTTAAAAAAAAAGTAGACCTCGCCATAAATATTAAGTCATTGTTTGTTGATTACTTGTTGCTTGGGCCAATCTTTTTCTCTGTATTGTTGTTAATTCTGATGTATTGTATCATTTTTCTATTCAGGTTCAATGGTTCTTAGCTCATCTTAGGTAAGAATGAACTAGGACTTCAATCCCAATCCATTACTTCTGTATCTTACCTAAAACTCTATCTCAAAATCAAAATCTCAATAGGAAAGAAAAAGATCTGCTCCTCTGGTCTAAAGTGAAGACAATCGACCCCTATTACGTAAGACAAGTCAAGTATAAGGAAATCCAACTTGAAACAATGCACAGTAAGAATCAACTGGCGAGAGAAGATAGCTAATAAGAGTTTCACTTTCCATGGTGAATGAAAAGTTTTCTGACTTAGATGATGAATCATATAGAGGGTAACTTGTTGGTTATTCTTCTGACCTAAGATAGAGCGAGTGACTACAGGTAGTATTGTATTTATTCTATGATGTAGGTAGGAGGCAGGAGGAAGAAGACAACCAATTTCATGGAGCATGTTGTATGACATCGACCAGTGTGATTGGTGGAGCAGTACGTGTCATTGGTGGAGCAATCACTCTCTATGAATTTGATAAAGCACAAAAATATGCAAAAAAAACTAAGCAATTAATGTTTAGAACTAATGCTAGACCTAATGTCTAGCATTAATCCATACAGGTCAAAACACTCTAAAACATATCTCAACTATGTGAAAGTTATCCTAAGTATTGCCTTGATATGAGACCAAATAAGGCCTCAAAACTAAAACTTTGGACAAAAAAGAAATGGAACTCTGAAAATTTATGAACTTAGCCAAAACTTTAGGTTGAAACATTGGTTTGCATGTATGATTAATAGAAACAACACAAATCGTGCAGGGACTAAAAATATAGTTGCTCATCGAAATAAATTGAATAAGTAATGCAATGTTGAACATGTGAGATGGATCCACCTCTCGTGCTCACCATGGTTGACTAAGGAAAAGAGGAATACATCTTTGTTTTTATTTATATTTTTACATAATGTGGACACACATTTTTTTCTTTGTTAGGGAAAATAATTTGGGGTGGACTTTTCGGAATAAATATAAAATGTGTGGTGGACTTTTTGGAATAAATGTCTCATTGTTGTTAGGGAAAATTATTTGTGTTGAATTTTTTGGACTCAATTTCATTAAAATGACATCCACATATTTATATAATAAATGAGTAAATTTATACTAATATATTATATATTAAGCTGTTATATTTTTATGTTTTTGTTATTTTATATATCTTCTTGAAAAATAGACAAGAACCCTCAGATGGAAACCTTCCTCAGTTGACATTTTCTTTATGTATGCGACTTCAATTCAATTGAACCATGTTTTCAACTGTCATGCGTTTTAAATAAGTTTGAACTTATAGAAAATATAATAACCACCATTTCACCAAATTTGTATAGCCACAATATATCTAAAATAAAATTGCAAGTTCTTTGACAGGTTCCACATATAATATAATATGATTGAGTTCCATTTACAAGAATTTTACATTAGAAAGATAAAACTTTCCTGTCTTTGTAACGTTAGGTACTTCGTCCTGATTTGTTAATGAATATTTTTTTTTCCATATAAAATTTCTCTTTATATTATATCATAATATAAATTGTTCTTTTGAATATGAGCATCCATAAAAAAAACCCAGTTAACATCTAAGAGGGGCCCCAAAAGTCTAGAGTATTACCCTCCCCTTACAACAAGTCCACAAAGCTCAAGCAGAGCTGGAAATTCCAGACATAGCTAGTGAAAGTCTCCACAAAGATACCCAAAAAAAGAACCTATCAAAAAAAACATAGCACAAAGAACCTCCATAAGTGCTCCAGAGAAAATCGTCGGGCAGTAGGAGTAAAGGAAAAGGTCGATACAACAAATGGTAAAGGCCAAGAAAACTTTTGCCCCGAAACAGGTCGTGGATTTTGAAGCTCCACCTCCCACAAAACACTTCCACACCGCAGACCCTCGGGGAAGCGCCCCTCCACCATCACCGCTGGACCCAGCAACCACCGCGCTGCTCCGCAAGTTGCACACCCAGGAAGATCCCGCCCTCACCCACACTTTCCCAGCCCCGCACCCTCGCCCTTGCCCGCGGCCATGCTCTCCTAGGAAGTAACCCATGCGCCCATGCCTTTGCCGCACTCACCCATCTTCAAGGTATACAGGGATGCGGCTAGCAAACCTTAGCCGCAAAGCCCCCGCCCAATCTTCATCTGCCTTCAAAACCCTATCGTCACCTCTCCCTTCTTGCTCTACGTTTCACCTCCCTTCTAACCTAAATAATCATTGCTCCACATAGCACACTCATAAAGTGAATGTGGCAAAGTCACATGGCATGGCACACTCATAAAGTCACTGACAAAGTCACAAAGTGAATGGTTGGTGCACACTCACAAAGGCAGTGGTTGGTGGCACAAAATCACACCGACCCAAAGACAGTGGTTGTTGGTGCACAATCACACCGACCCAAAGACACTAGTTGTTGGTGCACAATCACACCTACCCAAAGATTTGTTAATGAATGCTTACCAATTTAATAATGAGATCTTGTAATTTTACAAATTTTGTAAATAGATTTTAAAGTTTCATTTTTATTTAAAATCGAGAGATTTATGGAACATTTGCATACATTAAGATTGAAATCAAAACTTTTTTGACAAAATTTAGCTATAAAAAATTTCCGTTATAAAATTTTATAATTTTACAAATTTTATACATAAATTTTTAAATCCAATTCATTTCAAATTTTGGTTATGAAATTTTACAATTTTATAAATTTTATACATTAAGTTTTAAACCCATTTCATTTGAATTGGGAAATTTGATATCTTATCTAAAAAATAGAAAGATATTTTTTAAATGATTAGAAGGATGATTTTAGGAACTAATTTTTTTCATGTGTTATTTTCTTGCTTTTTTTTCAAAAAAGAATGGCTACTCTAAAAATGATTCCCACAAATTCTATACAATAAAATTATTTTTTATACAAACTATACAAAATCCTTAGAAAATTGAATATTTTTACATAAATAGGGTCAAACATTTTATAGTTGAGACAGAAAAGATTGGTAAGATTAACCAAGATTTCTACATTTTAAAATAATTTTTCATTCTTAAAATCATCCTTAAATAAATTAAATCAAGATTGTTTTCAATTAAATATTTACAACCAAAATTAAATAAAAAGAATTTCATATTACAATTTCAAGCATCAAAACTTTAACTTTAACAATACATTAGAAATTCTACAAAAAAAAAAAATCCATTAAAAATTCTACAGAAAACCCCAAATAAGGTTGAGTCTTTTCTGTTAGCAACATGATAGCATGTAACAACAGGACAAATGGTATTTGATAATTTTGATAGGACGACATGGAGGCGAAACATCAATCAGTTTTGCAGCGGGGAGAGTAAGGAGCCTTTCTTCCGTGAAGTCTCTCATTTCTCTTCTCCAAAAACCGCTGAATAGAAAATTTTGGAGTCGTTGGAAGTGCCACTGCAACAACAATTGCAAACTGGTGTCAAATATATGGCAAATTAGAATGGCTTTCACTCTTTAGTTACACCTCCTCTTACCGCTTTTCATCGTCTGAGCAAATTGCGTGTTGCTGACGATGGCTGACGAGGGACTGATCGGAGTTGAAGGCGTAGAAGGCGTCGATGAGGGAATCCCACTTATTCTGCTCGCCACCATCATTATGGCCTTTGCCTGCACCGCCCCCACAACACAACAATATCTCAATCTCAATCTTTCTTTGAAAAAATGCAAAAAAAAAATCCCTGCAAATTTGGTATTTCAAGGACTGGAATGCAACATAACGAAATCTGCCGATACATGCAGGCACGCTCTACTACCTTATCTGCCGATACATGGTAAACGTTCACTTTCCCCGCGTAGAAAATTGTGAGAAGCTTAGAAGGGGACTGTAGATTTGTTTCGCTCGGCTCTGCATAATAAAACCGCGCTCAGTATAAATTCTGCCATTGAGTTCAAGGGAAAATTTTCCACTCGACGTAATTTGAAAATAGAAAAAGGGAACAAGATTTAACTTGATTCTGATAAATCAAACGTTAAAACAAGCAGCTCTTCTTTTATATTGGAGAGTTTGAGTGGGGTTAATGGTTAAGAACATGTGTTTCTGAGGTCATAAATTTAAATCCAAAAGTAAGATAGAGTAGGGTAGGGTATGTATATCTCCTTAAACTTCTTAAATTTTACATGTTAAATCGTTGGGCAGAGAAGTTCTCATACACCAATTTGGTGTTTAGGCTTGGTCGTACCTGTGCCCATCAAAATTACAGGTGACCGTGGTTTCCAAAATTGTATCCATTAAAATTACAGGTGGCTTTGGTTTCTAAAATCTAACTTGAGGGGAATTATACCTATTAAATTTGGGTGTTGTCTAACTGTTCAAAGTTTTGGCTTTTTTCATTTAAATCTGGAGATATGAATTCTCAAGAAATCACAATTTTATGTTATTTAAATTGCATTTCTAAATGCAAAAATAAATTCAAAGTATTGAAATTTTTCTGAAACATTCAAATTATACAGATTTCGAATAAATATGATCAAGAAAAAAGAAAAAAAAAATTAAAACATTTAGATTACTAGATTACGACCTAAATTTGAGAAAAAAATTCTACATTAAAAAAAGTTAAATTTCTTCATAATCTCTCTGAATGGGATCGGACAGTACCTGTGCTGCTATTTTCCCCTGCCGATGCTGCGAGGTTTTTCGACGAGTCTTCCGGGGGCTGCTTTCCCTTATCATTCTCCGATAAACTATTCATCGCTACAGACGGAAAGAATGACCAGATGGCTTTGAAATTATTCAAAATCTGGCAGGTGAGAGTACAAGTAACGTGTGTAACAGCTTTGAAGCGGAGACAGCGAATATAAATGCTATTTTGAGTCTCTGCTCCTGTTACCTATACGCTATGTGATTGGTTCATATTGAATCACGTGAAAGTAAAGTGGAAAGCAAAAGCCAGGCAGAGTCGAATAGATTGAGGTGTGTTAAGATCTGATTGTTTTACTGATTTAACACATGTTTTTCATTTATGGAGTCATCCATGATACAGTGATCCCTTAACTTATGGAGATATGCCAGGAAAGTGCCAGAATGTACAAAACTAGCATGATATCGGAAGGTGTGAAAAATACCAGAAAAATAGTATCCGTTACCAACGAAGATTACGTGCCAAGCACTACCCTTGTTATTACCTAACTTCTCTCGGCGTAGGGTGATGACAGCATTTCACACACTTATCTACAACCAGTTTTACAAAGAGGTAGTCGAAATGCTAATTAAAATGGCGGCCAATATCCAAATTGATATGCAGCATTGAATATGAATTGAATGTTATTTACAAAGAGGTTTCGAAATGTTAATTAAAATGGCTGCCAATATCCAATATGCAGCATAACTTGATATGCAGCATTGAATATGAATTGAATGTTATTGTGAAGCATATCCAACATGTTAAGCAATATTGAATCTGAATTGAATGATGTTGTGAGTGGATTATAGGTTGAATGAAATACTGCATAGCAAATTAGATATTCCTGCTATAACTAAAACGCTCATATTTGTTGAAATCATTTGAAACATAAAAATTTTAAACTGATTTAAAGATCTTTAAAAAAATTCCGATCACATTTATAAATAAATAAATCAGATTTAATTATATTAAAAATGAAGTAGTAAGTTTTTAAAAATAAAAAATCATTTAAATATAAATATTTTAGTTAAACTTTAATCCATTTTCACAAAATGCCAAATAAAAATGTATAATACATCTTAAGTAAGAAAATGCCCAATAAAAATACAATACATAGTACATTTTAAGAAGAAAACATCATTTAACAAAGAATTATACTCATAATGTTGTGCATTAAATCTTTCCCATAAAAATTAATTGATTTTACCTCTAGTAACAATGTGCTTAGGGCTATGGTTCAATGTCTAAGACATAGATAATAAATATATTTTTTAATTATTCCCAAGTGTATTCATAGATTAGTTTATCCTAGTAAATATAAATTATTTAACTTGGTTCTATCTTGAATAACAATGTGCTTAGTTCTATCTTGAGTGAGAATGTGTTTAGTGTTATGTTTCAAAGTTTAAAACATTGATACTGAATATATTTTTTAATTACTCTCAAGTATATCCATAGATTAGTTTATTATAATAAATATAAATTATTTAATTTGAGTAAGTTTAATGGTTAAGAACATGTGTTTCCTCCTTAAATTTTATAGGTTTAAATCCAAAAAAAAGTGGGATATGAACACCTCCATGTCAAATAGTTGACCTTAAAAATAGATTATTATTATTATTATAAAAACATTATATACAACAAATTCTAAATTCTATGAACATATTTCATGGTCTTCATGAGAACAAATAGGTTTTCACATAACCTATAAACACATATGCATCAACAACAAAAAGTCTCATACATATTCATTATAACAAATGGGTTCTCACATAACCTACAAATACATATACATCTACAACAAAAAGTCCCATGCATATTCACTAAAACATACATATTCACTAGAGCAAAGGAGTTCTCACATAACCTAGAAATACACATGCACCAACAACATGAACTTGCAATATATTATTATCTATGTTATGCATGTATATGTATCCATAGGTATTATTGGTTTTGAGTTGAGTCACCTTTAACACATTTATGTAAGAATAAATTAGTGATAAATAGATATTTTTTAATCACAAATTTTATAAAAAAAAATTGATAAAATTGATAAAAATATTGAACATGGATATAATTTTACTATAATTTATAAAGATCTTTATATGGTAAAACAATGTTAGTAAGAATTTTGTTTAATTTTTAATCATTTCAAATTATAAAAAAAAATGATTTTTAAGAAGATATTTATATAATAGAACAATGTTCCTAAAATTTTATTTGATTTTTATCATTTCAAATTATAAAAAAAAAATTGATAAAAAAGTTGAGCATGGAATAATTTATAATTCATATGTTATATGATAGAACAATGTTTCTTAAAGTTTTGTTTAATTTATAACGTTGTACGTTATAAAAAAAATTAATTAAAGTTTTGAATAAATAAAAACTTTAACTTTGTATATTCCCATACCTATTACTTAAAAAAATTTACTACGAAATTAAACAACTCACTCTTGTCTTATCTATTATAACAACTTTACATAAATCTTCGTAAATTGAATTTTTACATTGTTTAATAACCTAATTTCACATTTTTTGATGAATTCCTCTATTACAATGTAGATAATATTTATAAAATAATATAAATATTACCAAGTCATATTTTGATTTTACAAAGTTTATTTTTATAATTTTTAAATATCTTTATTACTTTGTGTTTTCACTCCTTTTATATAAGTTAATTAAGTTGTTTTTAAATAATTTTAAAGAGTGCATAGTTATGTTGTTAACATATATATATGGTTACCATATAAAGAATTAGAAAATAAAAGAAAACTAAGATATGGTTAACTTTAATTTAGAATATTAAAAACACTTTTAGGTTTTGAGAAGTGCAAAGAAAAAAATTAATATTGCTAAAATAAGAACATATTCTCATAAGTTACATAGTGAAAGTGGGTGTTGGACAATTTCAAAAACATCAAAACACAGTGGGATGAAAGAATCTGCCATCTTAGTGATACTAAGAGGGTTGAAGATGAAAAACACTGCCTCTTAGTTTTTCCTCCCCATTCCCAAATTAAATCCCAATTTAAAAATATTTACCACAATAAAGACCTTCCTAACCTCCTAAGTCTTCAAAACTATGGTGATCTTTACTGCTTTTTGAGCACATAAATACAATTTTAAAGAAATCCAAGTAATCTCTTAGTCTCAATAGATATCAAGGATAATTGTCATCATCATATTTTATTTGTAAATAAAATTTATTACATGATTATAATAGAAAATGAATTTCATTTCTATATAAATATTATAAAAAATATTTAAATAATAATAACATTAAATTTTAATAGTATCCATATATAAATATTATAAAAAAAATGTTTACATAATAGTAACATGGTACTTTAATAGTGTTATATGATGTGTGTTATTTTTACATTTAATAATGTTATTTTGACTTTTCTAATTATATGCATAGTACTTTAATAGTGTTATATGATGTGTGTTAATTATATGGTTAAAATATCTGCACAATATTAAAGTATTTTTTTAATATTTAATGAATTGTTTATAAAACTAGCATAGTCCCTAACTCGTCGCTGAGAA